>CAUHTR010000428.1:0-135896 GCA_959609185.1 Schmidtea polychroa | reverse complement strand
ATTGCAAATGATTAATCTGTTTAACATTAATATAAATATCTATTAAGGAAGTCAAATTTACTAAAAAAGATTATGTATTCTAAAAGTTGTATTTACGATTATTTTTTATGATAAAAGGAAATTATTTATTTTATTAATTAATTAAAAATATTAATTTAATAATTTTAAAATTAATAATTAATATTTTATTCATTTGTGAAAGTTGATTTCATTTTTTATCATTTTTTCATTTGGAAGATTTGGAATTTTGATGCCATCTTTTTGACAAAAATATTTATTTAAAGATTAACCAAAAAATTTAAATATCCAATCACAAATAAATTTATAAAAAAATGTTTTTTTTTAAATTTTATCAATAATTAAATCAAATACTTTTATAAACTCTTTAACCAATGCAAACAATCAACAAGACTTTGATTTCTTTTCAAAGCTTTGCTTGAATATTCTTTGTAAACATTGTTTACATGCACGCACGAATAAATAGAACTATTTATACTTTGTTGACAATAATAATTATAATAATTTTGTAATCAGATGATTTTACGGTCTCAATATGCCATGAGACGTTATGAGTAAAATTAAAACAATTAATAGAAACATGGAATTCCAGAAGTTATAAGTTTCATGTAAAATTGACATGAATTATTCATTATTGTTTGTTTGTAGTAATTGAAATAATTTATTCATGTACTAATTGCATTACAAATAATAAATATTATTCTATTTTTTATTAAAAACTTGATAATATATTAATAATAATAATAATAATAATAATAATAATAATAATAATAATAATAATAATAATAATAATAATAATAATAATAATAATAATAATAATAATAATAATAATAATAATAATAATAATAATAATAATAATAATAATAATAATAATAATAATAATAATAATAATAATAATAATAATAATAATAATAATAATAATAATAATAATAATAATAATAATAATAATAATAATAATAATAATAATAATAATAGTAATATTAATAATAATAATATGTTCTCATTATTAATGAATTTGTTATTATCATTATTCAAGTTAAATATTTTTAATTTTATTTGTTAAAAATTTTATTTGCGAAATTTATTTTTCAATTATTGTTTTAGTCCAAAAAATCAATCAAAACAAATAAATTACTATTAAATCAAAAATTATAAATCAAATAAATTTGGCCTTAATTCTAATGATTTCATTTTTTTATTTTCTTTGAAATGTAACGTTTTTTAAGTAATTATTTTTATCAAAATATTTTATTATATATTAAAAATAGATGGAATTTGGAATGCTTGATTTGAATATAATTTACCAAAAAATAAAAATATTTTCGGTTTTTGCTGAAAACGAATTGTAAAATGAAAGTGACAGGTTTTAAATAACTTTTAAGGATGTCAAATAATTAAAAATTACAAAAACCATTGAAAAATGTGCTTCATATAGCTAGGATCTTTCATATTGGACTATTTTGTTTTCCCAGGATTTCAAGAGTAGGTTGAAATGTGAGCCCCAACACCACAATTAGTTACTGACTACTGGTTAGAAACAGAACCCCTCCCTCCCCCTTCAAGGTCAAGTCGTGATTATTGATTTTCACAATTATTGATTGTCGCGATTATTTATTTTTAAGTGCAATTTTTAAAAGAAATTCAAGTATTGATTAAAAAGTATAAATATTGATTTTAAAGTGAAATTTTGCTTTTTCGTTTTGTCGCGCTGTATTGTGGGGAATTGAGATTTTCAAAAAGTTATTTCGACAAAAGTATAGAGGGTCATGTCACCTATATCTTTGCTCACCAAAACATTGTTGTACCTCTTCAAGATTTTTCTGGCGAAAAAAAGAAAGAAAAGAAAGGTTTTTTATTGAATTTTAGGTCCAACTTGACTGTAATCAGAGGGCTTTGTGGTTATTCTTGTCCAGACATCCTACACGACAAAGATGTATTCTTTGATGACAAACAAGAATTCTTACAAAAATTGTGAAAAAGAAAAAAAACTTTCATTTAATGAACATTTTTTGAAACATATTCATTCTCGACATATTCATAGCACAGATCTTGAATCTTTGTTTGGAAATAAAATATTTGCACGGGGAATTTAAAGTGGAGTAGGTTTAATTAGGAAGTCTACGTTCATAAACAGTGTGAAGTACTCCGTCAATACCGAATTTGAAATTTGATTTTAATTCAAATTGTTGCAATGTAGAAAATTTTGACAAATCTAAAAGACACCGCATCTTTCGGCGGAGTCAACAGATTACAGAAATCAGTCAAGAAATCAAAGAATGAGACACAAAATTGGTTGTCGAGCCAACTTGCATACATTATCAACAAACCATCGTTAAAAAATTTCAAACAATATCCTATAAAACATTTGGATTTGACGATTTATGGCAATTAGATTTGATGGAAATGATTCTATATTCGAGTATCAACTAAGGTTGCAAGTATATTTTGACAGGGATTGATGTATTTAGTTGATTTGCAAGAACTATACCTGTTAAAATTAAATCTGTTAATGATATTGCTCAAGCAATCATGACTTTATTTGCTGATGGACATTGTGATAACTCGCAAATTTATTTTGGTAAGGAATTATTAACTATCTAAAATTTATCAAAATAGCTGCTGCATTTCCTACTGGGTAACTAATGTCCGAAAATATCTGACCAATAAAATTTCCGCTGAATCCTTCTGTAATGTAAATTCCAAATAAACTGCTATAAACCCGAAATGGTTCTGATTAGCAATGAGATTTCAACAAAATCAATAATTCGCTTTCTCTGTCTGTGCTTGAGTAATTTTCTCTTCTCAGCTATTGATGTCTAATGTGTGGCAATTTTTGCTTCTCTTGAGTTTTAACAATTCCTCAGGTTTTTGTTTACGAATCACTGAAATTTTTATCTCTATTTATATTAACAAATTAACAAATAATACAGTAACCTATAAATGTTAATTGTTTAATTACAAATTTTACTTATATATAAATATTTAAATGTAATTTTTTTTATGTTCTGTAAAGAATAAGAATAATTGATTAATTCCAAAAACTTTATTTAAGAAATTGTGGTACAGGTTACCCTCGATTAACACGGTACTTGAATAACACGATTTCGCTTTAACACGGTTAAAATATCGCGGAACACCCTTGTCTAACACGATATTTTTTAGCACGGTTTTGATTTTACATGGCTTCAAAATTGATGAAAACCCTTAATTAACACGGTTTCAAAATTCAAATTTGTACAATCTTAGTTGACTTTTTTATGTACATATACGTATATAAATAAATATATGTAAACCTATATGGCCTGAAGTGGTTCTACTTAATAATAGAATTCAACCAGTGGTGGATGAATATCGTGCTATTGTCGATTTAGCTCATTCCTTAGGCAGAGAAGGATTTGAAGATTTGGCCATTCGGGATGTGGAAGAATTGCTAGCCGAACAAAATTTGGGAGAAGAGGAATTAGTGGCGATGGTCAACGAAACTTATACGGATTTACCAAGCTCAGACACTGATACTGAGAGTGATGCCGCAGAGCAAAACTTCACACTCAAATCATTAAGAGAAGGATTTGAGATGGCTAAAAAATTAGAAAACCATTTCCTTGACAATGATCCGTCAATGGACCGTAGTCTGAAAATTCAACGCGAGATAGAAAAATGCTTAGCTCCTTACTGAGAAATCGAGAAAGAACTTAAAAAATCAAAAACAGGCTCTTCTCACTGATTTTATAACCATAATCCAGAATTGCTCAATTTTTAGAATACAGAAAATTCTAAAGATGAGAGGAAAAGAGAAACTTTATTAACAACAATATTAAGTCAAGTGGTATGGATATCAAAGCCCCACTTGAATATTGGAATCTCAGCTAAAATGATTTAAATTTAATGTTGAACTTCAAAATCCAATCTATGTGAATGGTAAGTGGGAAGTGACCTTGTTGGATTTTACATTTGTATACGATCTCTTTTCGTTCTACAGCAAGTCCAAGATTGAATATAATACGATGCAAGCAATATCAGAAGATGTTAAAGTAAAAATAATTAAACGTAACTATGAAATAGTGAATCAGTCAAATGCGAAAATTTATGTTGAAGGTAAATATTTATACTTTCAATGTTTGAAGCGACCATTTCAATTTTCATTTGAAATCCTAACTGATGCGAAACGTCTAGGATTCACTCTATTATGTAACAATTTTGATGAAACGGTGAAAATTGATTTTGATACTCTTCCAAAGACTGATATTCTAGTGGAATTCAAATTTCAACTCTTATATAACATAGCAGTTGAGCATGTTTATACATTTAAATATGATTTGTATATTACAGACCTCGATCAATTACAAGTTTATTTAACAAAACATTGTGCAAATATTTTCACTGTTGTTGAACTAGAAAAAGATAAATTTTTTAAATTTCAATTGAAATCTGATGTTTATCAAATTAATTTTGACTCTAATTTGGCAAAAACATTAGGATTATCGAAAGAAATATATTTAAAAAACTTCAGAGTTAATGATGGATCTTCGAAACCGAAAATAATTAAGCTTCATCAACGAATGTTTATATATAGTTATATTGTTGAATCTATATTTGTTGGTGATGTTAATGTTTCTCTATTGAAATCAGTATGGATTGAAAACATGAGCAGGATGAAGTGGTTCAAATATGGATTGAAAATCCTATGTATTTAACTGTTTCAACATCATGTATAAACAATATAGAAATTAATATATTTGATGATAGCAGAATATTTCACACTTAAATGGTCATGATCTCTGGCTAGGTTTATATAAATTTTATTGCAAATGTAGCATGATGTTGCCAAACTTGTTGATCTGGAGTAATCGTCATTTGTTTCATATCATTTCACCACATTTTCTGTTAATTCCTCCACTTTCTTAAGAAAATTAAAACACATTCTTCACCAATAATTTGATGATATTGTTTGGCTCCAGTGTAATTATTGATTAATAAAAGTCCTGCTAAAATCGGTAAATGCTTTTGGAAATGTTTTTCGTCCTCTGATAAAATGGAACTCGAAATCCTCATAGATAACATATGGCGGTGTGATCATTTTTGACCAGTTCTTAAATCTCAAATATTTCTCTACAGGCATTTCATATAAAGTAGTCTCTAATTGGGTTTTCTTACATAATTCTACATGTTTTTAATATGCCAAATCTCTTCGAAAACCATTTAAACAATTGGGTACACAATGTACACTCTATTTTTACTGGACAATCTTCTGATATGTGACAATTTATTAATCTGTTGAGGCTTGAACAGTAGTATAATGAAATTACAAGTTTTCTTGCAATAGAAGTAAATATATAGGCGTAACATCAATTATTTTGGTTCTTCATAGGATGTTTCATAACCACACTCTTTTCTAATGAAAAGTTATTTGAGTCATATGAAAGAATGTTTACCAGGATTTGAACATCGAATTTTTGGATATCTTTGAATTTTGTAGGTACCTTTTTTCGATCAAAATTTAATTCTGACATGTATTGATAATATTGTGTAGGTCTATTTCGATGGTCCTGGATTTCGTTATATTTTAGAATTGATAAAACACTATATATAAAATAGATGTTATCATTATTTCGTGCATTTATTATTTTTCCTTTCAAATTTTACGAGGTTTCAATTAACTTTATATCCTGCCAACCTGCTTATTTCCGAAATTTTTGTAACCTTAAAATTTATTTTAAGGATTCGAGTCACATGCCAGCTGCTTCCCATTTAAGAACATATTACAATTTTTCATTTAATGTTTTGGCACCTTTCAAAAAGTCTGGTGTCAACTTTATAGCTCGATTTGAAAGACTTGCGGTCTTCATCTCACCATCTTTGATGAATTCCGCATTGATACCAAATTGAACTTTTACATTTTTCATTACTAATAAACATTCTTGTAAATTTTTCCTTCAAAGAATTTGGAATAATTATTTTTTGAACATTATATCTTGAAATGTCCAAAGAAATAATTCTGTTTGATTTGTATAAATCACATTCAATTTCAGGATCTTCAATTATTCCAGCACCGGTTTGTAGTCCTCCAAAATCCTCATCTTCATCAGCTATAGAGTGCTGATCTGTATAACCAGTACTTTTGCTACTATTGCCTGATAGTTCATCAACTACTTCATAGTCGAACAATACATAATCTAGATTTTGATCTTCCCGAATTGAATTTTTATAACCTTTTATGGGTTATACTTGGAATAAAACTCTAAATTATGATTCGATTGTCAACAAAATTATACAAGATGTAAAAGATTTGCTTAGCTTACCAAAACTATAAATATTGAAAACGTTAATAATAAATTCATTTTACTATGACTCAATTTTCGGAAATTGGTAACATTTCATTTTATCATTTATTTTATCATGTCTTAGAATATAAGGTTGAGTAATTAATAATGTGGTTATTAATAAAGTGGTTGAGATATATCCGGAAATCAGAGATGAATTGTGCTCCTGAAATTGGACCCAACAAAATATTTCAAGCAACCGGAATCAATATAGAAGGCATTATTTTTCATCATAAATTTATGATGTATGGCTATGAAAAACAAACTGAAATACTCAAAACTTTATGCTGCCAATATAATTGTAAAAATTGTATTAATTACAAAAGAGAATAAACAAAAAATATTCTGGTTAATGAATTGTATAAATATCAAAAAGAATTACATTACAATTAGTTTGGTTTTTAATAAGTGTTTTATTCTTACTAACTTGTTTTGTTCACATGAAAATAATTTTAAAATAATTCATAATTTTTAAATTTCACGCTCAAATATTTTAATTTTCAAACAAAGATTCAAGATCTCTGTTATGAATTACATCTAAAACAAAAATATTGGTATTATTATGTGGGCTCTTTATATTAATAAGATTAGTTTATTTAAACAAAACTTCATATTTCGAGCCATAATATTAGACATTTGAACAAAAATTTGACATATCCATCGAAAACTATTAAGGGAAGTTTAAAGCACCGTTAAAATATCTCAATTTTTCTATGAACTTTACATTTACGATGAATTTTACATTTTCTTAATTCCTGGAAGGACTAAGAAAATTTTCGAGAATTTTATTAAGGAATTTTCTTAGTTGAATCAAGACGCAACTTTTTTATGAAGGATATCCCGAATTATGTCGCGTTCCTAATGTTTCAAAAAATTTTCATTTAAACGAAAACACTATCGAAAAGAGATCTTTTTCATGATTTTTGTAAGAATTCTTGTTTGTCGTGTAGGATGTCTGGATAAAATGTGGTTTTAATATTAAAAATAATCAAAACCCCTCCTAAAAATCAATAAAAAATTTTAAGAAAGCCATCAAAAATTTGTCCTTGGAAAGGAATGGGCAACTCAATAACTCATACAGCGGGAATTTCAAATTTTTTAAATAAACCGACAAAGGTTTGACCCTGAAATCGGTAGCTTTATAATTCATATGGCGGAAATTTAAAAATTTTAAATTAGACTGAAGTTTGAACGTGATTTTAACCGTTTTTTTCTAAAGTTATGAAAATGTTTTCTTCAACAAAAATGTACTTCTTGCAAAGCTCTAACATTTTACAAAGAAAACTTTAGAGACTTTTGCATGATAAGTTTCCGGAATCTGGCGCCACTTAAGGTACAAAATATTTGTTTTTTTTTGTATTTTTGACCATCTTCCAATGAAATTTTCTAACAAGTCGTGGTTGTAACTCTCTATATTTTGAAAAAAGAAAATTTCCAAAAATCTGAATGATTTTTTTTCTAATCAATTTTTTCTCTTTGAAAAATTGAAATTTTTGAAATTGGATTGGATTGAAAATTGCGCAAAAAACGAAATAAGCTTTCTTCAATTGATATATAATATATTTCTTAGTGTTTTTAACCTCTCATTTGTATTCAGCTAATATTTCTATTATGGATACAATTAACATTTGAAGTACCGAGAAGAATAACTCTGACAATTGATTTATCACTGGGGAGGGGGAATAGTAACCACAGTAGAAGTATTGCACGTATGAATTACTATTCAATCCTTGAAAAAGATGTCTTTTTTTATCAAATTAACTTTATGGGCAAAATTCTGTCAAAATCAACTATTTAAATAATCTGCAAAGCGAATTTTGGTTATCTAATGATAATAAAGTCCATTGAATATTAAACCATAAATGATTTATTATGTACCAGATGGCAGCTGGAATATTTACCGTTATTTAAGATGAACTCGTCAAAATGAAATCAAACGAACTGATAACTGAAATTAAAATTTTTACTTACAGGTCAATTACATTAAATACCCCTGAAAACGGATGAAATGATAATGAAAATATCTTTCATATAAAATATCAAAAATTAATTCTATGCAATACAAATTTAAACTTTGCCTTTATCAAGTGATATTTATAAATAGCATGTTAAAACCGAAACCAAAAATTTGTGTTGCATATATTTTGAAATTTTGTCAAAATGAAATTAACTGAAATATCATCAAAAAAAAAGAAAACAGATCAAAAGTGATACAAAAAAAGTAAAATATCATTATAAAAATACAGAAAACTTGTTACAAAATATAATTCTGCAGAATATTTCGAAGATTTTCTTATTTAAAATTGATATTTTACTTTTAAAATAATTCATTGAAACAAAAACAAACAAAACCAATTCTCAATCAATTAATTATTTCATTTATTTTCATTTATATTTCGACTATACAAAAATGTTTTTTCTATAATAAAATCGAAATAAAAATAAATAACATTTTAAAAGAAAAAATTGGTCGGAGGTGAACAAAAAAATATAATTAATGCGACAAATTCAAATATTTATTGTTATTTTTAAAGTTAAAAAATCACAAAAGAAATTTTTAATTAATAAAATATAATGTAATTAAATTAATTAATAAAACAAAATCTCAAATATTAAAAAAACATGTTTTACAAAAATTTATAAAATCTCTCATTTCTATTTTTAACAGAATAAATATCAGTAGCTTTTTATGTTCAAACGCAAATGCAAATGCTAAAAATCAAAAGAATTTTACTATTTATCTCTTCTGGAAAACTTCAAATCAAATCAACACAATACAATTAATTTTTATTTATCTTTTAATGATCAAGTCAAATTTCCCAAACAATATATCAAAGCCCGATTATTTTTTCTCTGTGTAATTCACGGAATTATATCGCCACGAATGTTTCCTTTCTTCGCACGAAGCAACAAATGTGCTGAGTTTGGATATTTTTCGGAATTCTCCAATTTGCCTCATGTAGGATTCTGAACGGATTCGAGCGTTGAGCTTACGGCATCGGCAGAATAGAATTTCTTTAAATGGAGTTCGGAATTCTTTGTTGAATTTCACATAAATTATCGGATTGAGAAAACTGTTAAAATATCCTAAAGTTTAGAGCAATTAAATGACAGCTTTAGTAAATGTTGATATAAACTGGTTGACATAATATTTCGAAGTTTGTCAGTAAAATTCTTTATATTTTTGTTCACCTTTGACCTGTTTTCTTTAGATATTTCATTGCTTTTTTATTATAATTCTAGATGAAAAATTAATTTTCTTATGTAACAAAAACATTTGATTTATAGTGATGTCGAAAAAAATGAAAGTTTATTACATTTTGAGTATAGCAGCGCCATTATTTTTAATTCTATTCAATTTTTGGAATTAATGCCAGCGCGTTATTAATATTTAATAAATATTGATGTTAATTTAACCACTTGTGCTGAAATGGCATACACTATGAACGTCGCGTAATCCTTGCTAAGTCGGTTGTTCTATCAACAAGCTATATATTGTATAGTGCCCGGTAGTCTTGTATAAGTTGAAATCACATTCTAACTCGCTGCGATTTGCTTTGGACAGGTTCAGCCACGTGTGTATGTCAATAAATTTCTAATACAGGTTGTAAGATTGTATTGAGTACAAATTTAAGGCTTTCTGCCATTATTTTAATGTAATATATTTGGCCAGGATTTGCGCATCGATAAGTATTATATCGAAAATTCCATCACACAATGGGTATTACTTCTAGAATTCTGCTACTTTTACAAAATAATTAACTTTGTAATTATTTCTTTATGTATAGGAGGGGGGTGATATTGATGATTTACTTAAATGTGAGTAATTTGAACCACAAAACAATTAATTTATAGAATGATAGTAAAAACATGATTGATATAGATATTATATGATGAAATTTATGGGTGATTTAATTTTGGTGAATATTTTTATCAATAATTCCTTTCCTTTCATTCATATTGTGTCACTCTCTGATGAGGTTTTGCAAAAAT
The DNA here is from genome assembly GCA_959609185.1 of Schmidtea polychroa. NCBI lineage: Eukaryota > Metazoa > Platyhelminthes > Tricladida > Dugesiidae > Schmidtea > Schmidtea polychroa. Next base: position 125,565 of record CAUHTR010000428.1, on the reverse strand, counting down.
ATAATTTTTCATCAAAATCTTCGAAATATTCAACAAAACTTTTATGTGAAGAGTTCCTTTTGCAAGATATTTGTTTTTGAATCAAATTCATTTTCAAAGCTTTTATTATTATTATTATTATTATTATTATTATTATTATTATTATTATTATTATTATTATTATTATTATTATTATTATTATTATTATTATTATTAGTATAATATGATGATTGCTTGGAAGCAGCATTTATTATTTAAAACAATAAAATGATAATTTAAACCTTTTGCTGCAAATAATGTATTTAATGAAAGAATTTTCGACTATACGATAGTCCTTGTCAATCTAGGAGAGACACAAAAGGCTTAAATTATCATTTTATTGTATTATTATTATTATTATTATTATTATTATTATTATTATTATTATTATTATTATTATTATTATTATTATTATTATTATTATTATTATTATTATTATTATTAGTATTAATATTAGTATTAGTATATATTCATTCTTGTCAATAAAATGTCATTAACTTTAAGCAGGATATTATATGAAAACTTTGAGATATAAAAATGTAAATATAAAATATTCGTTCATGTGAAAAAATGACATTTGTTTTTCTGTTTTGATTAATGTAAAAATTTAAATGCGTTTATTTTTCGTTGTCATGAAATTTTTGGATATTAAGTAATACTTATGCTATTGTGATTGAAACTCCCATAATGAATTGTCATAAACAACCCGATTTTATTATATAAATGGATATAACAAAAATTTAAACATTGTATGATAATTTTTTGATCATTGTGTTCAGATTTATTAACAATAATTATGACAAAATTTTAATAAATTATTACAATGTCTAAATCCAAACCGCTTTGATATTTTGTGTAATATTAACTAAAAAAACAATTTGTTATTCACAGAAAATCATCATATTCTCATTACGAAACTACGTAATAACCGCGTAATAATTACAGAAACTAATTTGTATTTATTAAAAAATTGACTATTGTTGGGTTATTGAGTTGGTGACAATGTTTGTAAATTCAAACTTTTACTCTGACTCCAAAGCGTATTTATTAATTCACAATTCAACACTCTCGAACACGCTAACCTTTATTAATATCCACACGGGATTGTACAAATTTTAATTAAAACCAATTAACTATAAAACAATTTATCACACAGAGCTTATTTCGACACTACGTGTGGAATAGCCCTTTCTGTAACCACGGCAATAATCACTAGCCGTCAACTACTCAATTACAGGATACGTTGATCGATTGTTCTATTTGCTTTGATCACACAATTTATTTACTCCACTTCCACTTTATATTTAATTTTACAAAAGATTCTCTTCACTTCTCGTTTCACTCTATTTTTGATTCTCCTTTTAACTCTTTTCGTCTCTAAATTTACTCTACTTGTTGTCTCTAGTTTTGTTCTATTTTTTCTCTTCTTTTCGTTCTGTTTCGTTCTCCTTTTTGGTCTCTTTTCTCGGTCAACAGTTATGCTTTATATAGTCTGTTTTATTTGTGGCACTGGCGACAGATTCTGTTTTCCTTTTTCTCTACGTCAGCCTTATCTCTGACAGATATCAAGAGATTTTTCCATTTTCCTTTTTTATTAAGCCGTCTTATCCCGACAATTTTCGCTATCTTTGACAATCTGTCAAGATACGGCTTTTTTCCTTAATTTGTTTTCATGGAATTTGAGAATTCCACCTTCATTTGTACTTTTTAATTAACAATGACCTTTGTTTTAATTTCTTGCTTGTTTTCTTTTATTTGATTCATCTTTCTCATTTTTAATTTCTTTTTACTTCCGTTTTCTTTTCTGAGTTACCATAGATCGTCCCGTTTGTCATGACGATCTTCCCCCCCCCCCCCAGGTAATTTATTTATTTATTATGTTATTTATCATTTAGGTATCCTCAACACTATGAATCAGTAAAGATATCGACGTTTTTTCAGCACAGCCTTTTTCAAATCACTGGGAAAAGGTTGCGCCAAAAATTCGTGAATATCGAAAAACATCGATATCTTTAATTTTAAAATTTTTTAATAAATATAATGTCAATTTAAAAAAATCAGATGTGAAAATGGAAAGAAATTCTTATAATAATATTTAATAATATTTATAAATTTAATTCAATATTTCTAAAATATATAACTGAAAAATAGAAGTTAAAAACTTGTTTAAATTAACTAAATAGTAATAAAAAATAAAAATAATTATGATTTTATTCTATTGATTAATTGTTAAAGAAAATTTAATAAAAATATAATATTGTTGAATTCATGTTAAAAGAAAATGTTTTTGACTTTCAAAACATAATCTAATATTGTGAAGAAACAAGAATTTGGGACTCGGAAATCCCTAATGCTATGTTATCAAATGATAATAAAAGCTAGACTATTTTGTCATTAGAAAAATTGCAAAAGGAATATAACTATTTTTAGCTAATGGACCAAAAAATATGTTTTTACTATTTTAATTGAAATTACTGAATATTTTTGGATCCTGTTTGATAGTTTCTTTTTGAATTTGTGATAATAAATTTATGTAATTAATTAAATTTTTGGATTAAATTAATCATTTGCTGTTTGTATGCTGATTGGTGTATGAATTGTAACTGAGCAAGGTTTGCTTATGATTGGTGGCTTTGATTACGAAAACTCTTTGATTTCCTCGAATTCCTATTTATATAGAAAAATTAGCAGTTACGAAATGAAATACAGGTAGTCCTCGACTTACGACCGAGATAGGGACCCGAGCAACGGTCGTATGTTGAGTTGGTCGTAAGTCGAGTTCATATAAAAAAAATAAATAAAAAAAGAACAAAAATACAAACGGATTATTAGAAGCAAAATACAAATTCATAGTTCAGTCTTTATTTAAAATTATAATAAAAAGCCATGAATACATTTATATTAAATAAATTAAATTAAAATTACATGTTTACTTGTCCTCGTCATCCGAACTTATCACATTAATATAATCCATTGAGTTATCTTGAACAACTGCACCTTCAGTGGCAGTTTTTAAAAAAAACCTGTCTAATGTTGTTTGCACACTTTGAACTTTCATTTCGCTATAGATTGCATAATAACATGCCATATTTTCCTCAATAAGCTTATTTACTTTTGTAAATCTTTCCACATTGGCATCCATTTCTTCCAATTTTTGCATTCCCTGATGAATTTGGTGAAAAGCTGCAGCCATTTCTTTTGCCGAAAAATTTTTTTGTGGCATTTCTTCCTCGTCTGATTTGCTTTCATCCGCAACACATTGTGCTTCAAGATTCAATAAATCTTCATTCGTTAGATTATCTACATGGTATTCAATAAGTTGGTTAATATCTGCATTGTCAACATCACGATTAAGTTGCTGACCAAGCTCTACGATCTGAGCGGTAATTTGTTCAATGCCAATTTCGCTTTCAATTGTCGAACTAACATTCTCTTGAAGTCGCTTTGTTAGATTTTTCCATATTCCACTCATACAAGAAGGTCTGACCTCTTGCCATCCACCTGCTATGTTTTTAATTGCTTGAAGCATATTATATTTCGAAGCATATTATATTTCAAGTGCTTTAATTGCTTGACTAAATGTGATTTTCAAATAGTGAGCCTTAAATGTGGCAATAGCTCCCTGATCCATTGGCTGTAAAATACTGGTGGTATTTGGGGGTAAATACATAATTTTTATGTTCGGCGAGAGATTCGATCTTTATCTTTTAAAATTGTTGAGATTGTTGAATGGGGTAGTTTAAAGGCATGCGCTATGTCTTTCACCTTTTTACCACTATCATGCTCTTTAATTAACTTATGTTTCATTTCTAAATCTATAGCACTTCTCTTATTTTTTCTACTTCTATTAATCACAGACATTTTTGGGATAAAAAAATTATTCACTTTTAAAAAATTAAAATGGCTAACTCAATTGGGCCTTTTTTAGCCTTTAAATTTTTGATATGACAGATAAATTTATGCTGTCGTTTTGTTTTTAAATTAGTTGTAGCTAAACAATTTAAAAGTGCTGAATATTTTTTAAGGCTTGCTAATTTAATTTTTTACTAATTCTAAATTTGTTTTTGTTGTTAAAAACTAAAATAGTAGGTAACTTATAAAATTAATAGTGTTTAATTAAGGAAAATTAATTGGTTTAATTTTTCAGTTCGGTTCGAAACAAAAATCAGGCCCATTGGGAAAAATAATTTTAGGAAATAATTTTGGTCGTAAGTCCGAACCGTCGTAAGTCGAGCCGTCGTAAGTCGAGCCGTCGTAAGTCGAGGACTACCTGTAGATTATTTTACAGAATTTTAATATTTAACATAACACTTTCTAGCATTAAATTTTAAAATGAAATTGTTTGGCTTCTTCATAATTGAATTTCTCCCAAAATGTAAATGATTGGGCACCATGTCATCATTATATAAATTAATTGCAATCATTTTTTATTAATTCCTATTTTAATATATAAATGGGCTTGAAATACAACTTTAGTCACAAACCTTAGTAAATTTATAACCAAGCCGCTTCCCACATCATTTATATTGAAATTTATATTTAAATTTAAATAATTCAAGTAATTTTATTAACGAAAATCGATTATAATGAAAAATAGTATTGATAAATCTTAAAGATTCAAGTTTAAGTATCTCTGTCTGTAATTTGTGTATACGTAGGATAGTGACGCAAATAATATCAATAGTGCCCGTAAGGATGATGAGCGTGAATTTGTGTCCATATTGCCATACTACGAGGTTACAAATACAGTCGAACTCGGTTATTACGAACTTCAGTTACTATGAACTCCTGCTTATAGCGAACAAATTAAATCTTGGTTTGGTTCAAGATATTTTAACATAGAATTTTCCTGCTTACAACAAACACATTTGTTTATTTAAAAAAATATTCTAAATTAAGATTTTTTTTAATTTTCGATTTAAAAGTTCAAATTAAAATGTCAATTAATATATCAATTTTATTGTTAAACACAAAAAATATATTTTTTATTCAATCTCAACAATTTAATCTTAGGATTAAATTAAAATTTTAAACAATTATGCCATTTTATTATATTCTCAAATCAACTTCTGTGAACACGGGTACAAACAAAAGAAGGATCCTCTCAATTCTAGAAAAGTACAAATTATTCATGAACTGGAAAGCGGAGATAAGAATTAACAAGTTTCAAAAAAATACAATCTTTCAAAATCAACAGTTTCAACATTTTGGAGAAATAAAGACACAATATTATTGGCATTAGAAACTAACGCTCCAAACTGCAAAAGAATTAAAACTTGTGAAAAATGGTGATGTTGATCGTGCATTAATTTTATGGTTTCAAGTGCAGAGAGATGCTGAATACCCAATTAATGGCCCAAATTTAAAGATTCAGACAGAAAAGTTTGCCGAACAATTGGGTCATGAAAACTTTACTTGCAGCAATGGATGGCTAGATCGATTTAAAAACAGAAAAAATATTATTTATGCAAAAATCAGCGTAGAAGCTTTGCCAGCAAATACAGATGCTGCAATCGAGTGTACAAAATCAGTTTGGTCAGTGCTAAAAAGGGGTTTTAAAAAAAAGGATTTCTTACAATGCAGATGAAACAGGCTTGTTTTATAACTTAACACATGAAATGACTTGCAAATTCAGGAATGAGAAATGTGTTTGTGGGAAAAAAATTAGAAATCGTCTAGCTGTTTTGGTTTGTGCGAACATGACAAGAACAGACAAAAAGCAGCTTGTCGTCATAGGGAAATCTCTAAAACCACGCTGCCTTTAAAAATGTCAAAAAACTTTCTGTTGAATATACAGCAAACTAAAAAGCATGGATGACATCTGAAATCTTTAAAAATTACTTGTCAAAGTGGAACAGAGATTAAATTACCAAAAAAGGAAGATTTTGCTGGTAATTGACAACTGCCCAGCTAATCCAAAAATTCCCTTACCCAACCAACATTAAGTTGGTTTTTCTACCACCAAATGCAACATCAATCTTGCAGCCAATGGACATGGGGGTAATCAAAAATCTGAAAGAATATTTCCGAAGATTTATTGTTTTGCTGTTGATTGAAAGAAGAGAAAATGGCAAAGATGACAAAATAACTGTTCTGGATGCAATTCGCCTGAACCAGGATACTTGGGACAGTGTCAAACCTTTAACTATCTCACAATGTTTTAATAAATCTGGTTTGAATGACGAGTCAGTTTCCATTTATCAATATTCTGAAGAGGAAGATCTTCCCTTGTCGCAATGGTTAAATATAAAAAGAATAAACAACTTTTCGCATGTTGAAGACTTGGATAACTTTGCATCAATTGACGAGGATCTGGTGACATCTGGAGGAAGACATCCTTCAAGCTGTTCTTCGACAAGAGAACAATGAAGATGAAGATGAAAGTTTCGAAGAAATACTACCTATTGTAGTGTATTCACAAGCTCAAACATCTTTGTAGATTTTGACTCAATTTTCAGAGAACACAACACGCCGGAATCTGTTTTGACAGCACTCTCTGTCATTCGATGGCACATTAGAGACATCAAGTTGAATTCTATGAAGTAAACTAGTATTTTAAATTATATTAATAAATGACAGAACAAAAAATAAAAAAACCAATAATAAAAACCCCTGCATATCTTATCATTTTTGATGTTTTAATAATAATTTTAAAAAAACGTTTTTTCTACTTTTTTGTTTCCTGGTTATTCGTAAATATCAAAAAAGCATCGATATATTTACTGATTCATAGTCAAGCTTTAAAATAAATACAATGTCAATGGAAAAGAAATCAGAGGTGAAAATCGAAAGAAGTTGTAATAATAGTTAGTTTTTTAATGATGTTTAATAAATTTATTATTACAAATTTTTTTATTGATTTATTTTTATATATTATCTTTAGTAAATATTTTACGTAGATATTTTTTGTTTTCGTCATTTTTTTGTGAAGACAGGAAAAACAATTTTCTTTACATGAAGCGCTCTCATAGTCATAAGTTAACAAAAAAAATTTTGAAAACCAACTCTGCATATAATGAAGTTATATATAAAATTCAGTAACTTTTTTGTTGTTTATTTTGTATAGATAAATAATTATTATTCATTAATTATTTCAATGTGATATCTCGTAGGAATCTCCATTGAAAAAATTCGATGATATCATTCTGTTTTATCGTATGCCAATATTTATCTAAAACTAAATTTCGATGTAAAGTATTTTCAATTGAGCTCACAAAATAATTATTATTAATTTATTTATTTTTTCAATAAAATTCTTAAATTTTTTTAATTTAGTTTAATAAATAATATATGCAGTTATTAACTGTTCCATATCCCACAGAATCTTTCATTTATCGCAATATAGAAGGCCTTATCAGCAATACTATTCAATTGTTCTAGGATTTTGGAGGTGGTAAATATAATTTGGATTTTTGAATGCTGTCTATCAGATGACTTGGGAGAAATATAATTTATTAATATCAAAGAACTGATTATTCCTCCGGAGGAAGTAATGATATTGTAAGTATATTGAGCAGGATACATAAATGCATCAATAATACAATATTACACCTTTGACATTCAGACATACATTACATAATAATCAGACATACAAATTCAACAAGCAATAATATTATTTCAAAAAGGTATTATTTACAGTTATCCTACGCTGTCGATAGAGAAATGTTGATGAGAGTAATATTTTTTTTCAAATATTGAATAACTAAATTTATAATTCAATATAACACATATGAGAGATTAAAAACATGATAAAAGAATGTCTTTTATTTTTGTTAATTTGCAGTAAAATTTAAAAAAAATCATAGTCAATCAAAATAAATTTTCAGTAACACTTAACAAATTCATTGGTAATTTATTAATATTTGATAGAAATTCTTTATTTTTTAATAAATTCTTAGTAAAAATATATGGTTTTTTAGATATTATTTAGCAAATTCTTACGTTATTTAATTACAAGGAGTTTTTTCAAACAACATTCAGAAATTCATAGAAAATTTATATAAATATGATGGAAATATATTTTTTTCTAAAAAATCATCGAAATCACTTTGTAAAGGACGTTGTTACGAATGGAATGGATTGAAAATCAAGAATAAAAATTAAATGTTTGTTTTTTATTGAGTTGTTTTTTTCTCTCTAGTAAATCATCGGAATCACTTTGTTGCAAATCGAATGTGATATAAATCTTTGAAATCGGGTGTTTTGATATGAATAACAATTATTTGTTTGTTTTTTTTAATAAATCTTTCTAGTAAATCATTGAAAATACTTTGTAGATGACGTTTTTGTGAATCGAATGAGCTATAAAACTTTGAAATCCACCGAGTAGATTTATCTGAAATCAAAAAACAAGGGTTTTATGGGAGAGGGTATTGAAATTTTTTGAGGGGCTCAACAAAATAAAATGTATCTAAAGTCAAAATTCCAATTTTATTAATTATTTTAATAATAATTTTTACAATAATATAAACATGCGCAGTTCATTTGACGGCGGCTTTGAAAAGGAAAACTGCAGGTTCATTCAACAAATTCAGCAGTGTACCAGATAATAAAAAATTAATATTTAAATAGACTAAAATCACTGATTCATTGAATTACTAAATGTTTAACAAACCGCAGTTGTTTTTAATGAGAACCAGACATTAGTTTAAGCTCATACACAAATTTTGCTTTTGGACATGGTGAGCCGGCTCAAGTCCTCCAGCCCCTCCTGGGTCAGTGTCTGATTGTATCTAGTAATGATTAAACATGCAAAGTTTCAAGTCGATTGAATATCGAGTTATCGAGATAACATTTCATCACAAGATTTGAAAGGTTCAAACAGATTTTCTTAATTAGGCTTATAAAAATATATTAAAAAATATAAATTTTAAATTAATTTGCTAAGATATTTTTTTAGTCTATTAAAATCCTCGAAATATCAGATAATTTTTCATAAATCTACTTTTTATGTTGAGTCTAAATTAAGAACGGAACCATAATCTCATTTCGTTTCCTTTAAGTAAATGTTGATTAGATCATGATTGCCAAAGGTACTTCCGAATTACCTTTGAAGTGCACAGCAGAAAGGATCTGTTCAAAACTAAAAATTCTTTTTATTGTCTTATTAGCAATAATTATTTTGAACTGAAAATTATATTTTTTATTTAATTCTTTAGGTTAGAATAATTATTCTTATCACTATTTCTAGTAATCAGTAGTGTTTTAATGCATTAAAAATTATTATTGTTTTAATTTATAGTATTTATTTTAATTTCTTACAGTTCTATTCATATTTGAAGTGTCCATGTATATTTTCACATTCATAACAGTAATATTATTTTCATGAATGAAATCTAAATATCTCCATTATTTAAATTTCTTTTTCTTTGATTGTAATTGCCGGGGCTTCCGTTTTGATGTATTTTACTTTCCGTTATATTCCCGTAATGTTGACGTGTCACAGGTCTGGTATGAACATTTTGATAATTATTATCTTTTTTTTAATATTTCCGAATTCACATTGAACCTTTTAGTTATTGTTGTGATTACCTTATTGTTTACATCTAACTCTTCTTTTACTTCTTTTATGATTTTCCGATCATAAAATAATAATAATAACAATAATAATAATAATATTAATAATAATAATAATAATAATAATAATAATAATAATAATAATAATAATAATAATAATAATAATAATAATAATAATAATAATAATAATAATAATTCACAAAGGTCGCTTTTTCTGTTTTTTTCAATAGTTTCATATATTTTCTTGCCTCCTTTTTAGACTCCCTATAGGTCTTCCGTTAGAACAGATGGCCCATGAAGACTCTTAACGAGGTTTTCTTTATATTCTCATTCGAAAATAATTTCCTTATATATTTCTTTAAGATTTTCTGATAATTAGGCTTTTAGATTAATTTACGATTATTATAGGCCAAATATTAAAAAAGGTAAATTTATTTATTGAATTCACAATAGACTTTTGTTTTGTTCTTTTAGATGAGCGCCATAAAAGATAAGATACCTTCGCACTGTTCAGATTTAGTTCGTAACCATTCATTCTTGATTCACTCATTGACTTCTAATTCAAATTCAATCTTGACTTCATTTGGAACTGACATTTTTTAAACCATTCAAGTTCTTACAAGTTATTTGAGGCAAGTATTGACGTTTCCGTGCTAGTTTTTGATTTATCTGCTGATATTTCAGTAAATTTTAAGAGATTCGTGCAGTTCTGCAATAATTTCATTTGTTCTGTCTGCCAATTGCCTCTATGCCAATTATGTCTTATTTCATTTCATAATTTACTTCCTTTACTTTTTATATTCCTTTATATTTTTATAACATATTTTTTGTTAATGAATAAGTTTGTTTAAATCTGCCATTAATTTATAATGTAATTTTGGGGAAGATGATCCCACTATATAGTACCAACCGGAATTATATATCCCAAACTATTTTTGAAGCCGTAAATCTGAAAATAGGTGAGTGAAGTTTTTTAACATTTTTTATGTAATCCTTTTTCCTAATATATTATCTGATTAGTATAATAACTCGATTTGAGAAAGGAAAATAGTTCGGGACTCAAGGGATTATTTGTTTTTTATGATATTTGGTCTGCTTTGCCACACTAATAATACATCCAACTAACATGTAAATTATTGAAAAATATTTTGAATAAAGCTCTTCCTGACCCAGAATAAAACTATAAATAAATAAATTTAACGTTTCTTTAGAATCAACATTTAACTGCCCAACGATTTCTTCTTTTGCCTTTTTTTCGAATTTTCATGTATCACATATTGGATTTTTATATCGTCTGATAACCCTTTAACAAAACAAAAAATGTTCACAAATTTCATTATTTTTAATTTCCGTCTCTGTAGAATATTCAGAGCAATGAATATTTTGAATGTTAAAGCCTTCACCAACGATGTTTTGAGATTTTTATCATGTATCCGCCCAGTTCATTATAAACTGCAAAAGTTCAATCTTGTTGAATCAACGCAACAATCACTCACATTCGCTTAATCTTTGCAGTTTCATCAACAGGACAAAATTATTTAGCCGATCTGGGATATTTGATTCTCCAAAAAACGATTTTAAGACATTTGTGGTCCTCAATTAGATGGACATGCCAAAATGGCTTGTGATAAAATTGAAATAACAGAAATTAAGGAAACACAGCGGAGAATCAAAATTTGTTTAATCTGTCATAGAAAGTATATTTAAACAAGATAATTACAACAAAATAAATTTATTAAGTAAAACAAACAAATTTAGATTAATTATTAATAAAATATTAATTAACTGTTGCCAATTAAATTTGTTGGAATTAAACACGGAAATGGTTACGGATGAATTAACGCCCAGGGAAAATATATTTATAAAATTATTTTCAATTACATTGAAAATTATGTGCATTAATACAAAATATTTGGTATTTTCCAAGCAACAATATTTATCTACAACTCAGCGAGATGAAATGTAATGACACCAACAAATCAAAAAAAAATAAAATTACGCAATTTTAATATCCTTTTAGCATTATGGGCGAAAATATACGTATGGTAAATCGTAGAGGTTATACACAATATTCCCTCTTAGATACGCGGCTGCAAAAGTGACGCATAACCGTTTCAAAATGCCGTACACAATTTTTGGAACCAAATACATTTGTTAAGTTTTTGGTCACCTTTGATTTGAACAATGAGTCAAAACTCAATTCTTTGCAACAGAAATTTTTGACTTTGTCTTTAATAAGTGTTATTGAAATGACATTTCATAACAACAAAGTCATAAATTTGAGTTGTATAGAAATAATTTTTGATCTTTCGTTAGAATAAAAATAAATAAAGTATAACCAAATTCATTTGAGTTAAAGATTTTGTTTAGCTTGTTGAGTTTATTATTCTTTTGAGAGGAATTAAAAATTTTTGTCATATACTAAGACACAACAATATATAAACATTATTTATTTCATATTAAATTTGGCCTTGGGATATTTGGGCCCCTAAAAATATTTTTTTTAATTTAATTTTTATGTAAATGAAGTGATTTAATTTGTTAATTATTTTTTTTGTTTAAATTATATAAATACTTAAACAATTATTTATACTTTTGAAATTGTTATTTGTTTAATTTTTTTTGTTTAATTTCCTTTAAACAAAAATTAAAATTAAAGAAAGATTTTTAGAGGGTTCTCTAAGCCAAATATCCCTAATACCCAGTGAAATATTTGTCGAGCCAAAAATCCGATATATCACTAAATTGCTTCAAATTAACATGTAAAGAAAAATAATTTTCAAGCCGGATATCACATGGGCCATAGTCCTACTAATACTCACTCAACCTACTAGATATTTTTAGCCTTTTATAAAGCAGTAAATATATTTACTTCTAAATTCATTTCTTATCATTTTAAATTTTATTCAATTAATTTAACATTTTTGAGATTTAATATTTTAAAATTTAACATCTCACAATTCTCATTATATTTTAGTAGATAAATGATTTACTACGTAATTTAATATTTAAATAAATTAAAAGAATATATTAAAATATATAATAATTTTGTAAATTAAAATTAAACTGATTTTTATTAGTATTGAAATTATTAAAAGAATTTCGATTTCTTTAAATATTACAATATAAATATTTCATTTTCTGATTTGGAATTTACAAAGTTTTAATTAACATTTATACGATTATTTTGCAAAGGATTAAATAAAAATATATTTCGTTATTTAGAATTTAGATGTTTCTAATATATTTTATTATCAAAAAGAAATAACTTATATATTAAAATATCTAAAAATAATAATAATAATAATAATAATAATAATAATAATAATAATAATAATAATAATAATAATAATAATAATAATAATAATAATAATAATAATAATAATACGAACAATGAAACACTGGACAAAAACGAAAACATTACAATGAACAAGGTAAATAAAGAATTGGTAACCAACCTCACAAATTGTCTATCCAACTGTGAAAAAAGATTATTTTCACTAGGACCAAAGTTCAGTATAAGCAGAGAAATAGATGACACAGCCATTCTCAATTTCATAACAGCTTAAAAGGAAACAATACGTTTACTTACCAAGTGACAAGGGGAGGGTGGGGGAATTTTGCATTATAGAGAAAAGCCGTTACTGTGAAGCTACTTACGAACACCTCCCCAACCTTGACACATACAAGAAAGTTGTACGCATGTCACCAATCACCATCGAAATGAAGATCAACAAAATATGGAAAGCCATTGATATGGAAATGGGTCTCAATAATAGATTAACAAAAAGCTTCGTTACAATATATTCCGATCTTCCCAACTTCTATCATCTAATAACAACTCATAAAGAAAGTCCTGCTATCAAAATTAGACCTATTGTATCCAACACAAATGGAACAACAACTAAAACAAGTTGACTTCTTTCGAAGATCTTAAAACCATTTTTGGAGACTGTACCACACAATATTCAGAGCAGCTAATCATGGCAAGATTAAATAGAAACAGAACTACTTATATTTATCAAACTAAAAGATGCTATTAGATGTTTAGAAAAGAAATTAAGAGAAAGCTACTTGTTAATAAAGAAAATGGATACCGATAATATCATCAAACCTTTTACTTTTATCCTCGAGAAAACTTATTTTACATTTGAACAAAATATTTTTAAACAAGTTAAAGGTCTGCCTATGGGTTCTAGCATATCAGGATTGTTAACAATCATATTTATAAAAAACTTCGAACGACAAACACTGAAGACCAAAAGCAGAAAAGAAGCGGAGGAAATATTTTATAAATTGAATGCGGTTCATCGAGATATTAAGTTTGAGATCGAATATCCAAAAGAAGATGGATCCGTCAATCTACTAGATTTAAAAATTAAAATAGAAGTAGATTTTCCAACATGCGGGTTCTACAGAAAACCAGTTCGCAAAGAAATATTTATGCACCAAAGATCACCGCTTCTATACTTACAGAAAGTACACGTCATAAAAAACGAGAAACAAAGGATAGCCAATCGATCTACAGAAAAAAATGAGAACTATAAACAACATTTAAACTTCAATAAAATCCTGCACAGAACCGGATATCAAGGGAAGGACATTGAAAGAATGAATTTTACCCCAAAATGATTCACATAAACACAGAAAAAATTATTTTTATCTGAATATCCCATTCATCAGCGACAAACTCGACTTCAAGATCTTGAAAGAACTTAAACGCACTGGCCTTTCAATTCGTATAGCACATAAATTTTGGACATTGAGAAAAGCTCTGACAAACAATACAAAAATTAAACAATTGCACAATGGAAAACTGTCAGGCACCGAAAGAGATGTGCTTTCGAAAAAACATTGTCTATTGCAGTGTTTCTCAAAATGGTGGTCCGCGGAACATTTTTGTAAATTTTATTTTATTTTTAAGTACGTGTTTTTGATAACTCTTCTATTTATTGCGAATTTCGAAGCATTTTTTAAGTATTATTTGCAATTTATTTCATGCAGACGAAACTTAATTTCGTTAATAAATTTTTATATTGTTTATTTGTTACTTTTTAATAAATATTATTAATTAAAATTTAAGTTTTTTGATTGGTAAAAAATAACCGGTCCGCGACACAAAATTTTATGAGAAGCACTGGTCTGACAGATTCACGTGATTCACGTGCAATCTATGCAAGGAAATATATATTGGAAGTACGCTCAGGACCTTCCACCAAAGAGTTAAAGAACATCTAGATTCCGGTGAAAAATCCTCGGTTTACAGACAACAATGTCAACCAAGGAAGGAAANTTATAGAGAAAAGCCGTTACTGTGAAGCTACTTACGAACACCTCCCCAACCTTGACACATACAAGAAAGTTGTACGCATGTCACCAATCACCATCGAAATGAAGATCAACAAAATATGGAAAGCCATTGATATGGAAATGGGTCTCAATAATAGATTAACAAAAAGCTTCGTTACAATATATTCCGATCTTCCCAACTTCTATCATCTAATAACAACTCATAAAGAAAGTCCTGCTATCAAAATTAGACCTATTGTATCCAACACAAATGGAACAACAACTAAAACAAGTTGACTTCTTTCGAAGATCTTAAAACCATTTTTGGAGACTGTACCACACAATATTCAGAGCAGCTAATCATGGCAAGATTAAATAGAAACAGAACTACTTATATTTATCAAACTAAAAGATGCTATTAGATGTTTAGAAAAGAAATTAAGAGAAAGCTACTTGTTAATAAAGAAAATGGATACCGATAATATCATCAAACCTTTTACTTTTATCCTCGAGAAAACTTATTTTACATTTGAACAAAATATTTTTAAACAAGTTAAAGGTCTGCCTATGGGTTCTAGCATATCAGGATTGTTAACAATCATATTTATAAAAAACTTCGAACGACAAACACTGAAGACCAAAAGCAGAAAAGAAGCGGAGGAAATATTTTATAAATTGAATGCGGTTCATCGAGATATTAAGTTTGAGATCGAATATCCAAAAGAAGATGGATCCGTCAATCTACTAGATTTAAAAATTAAAATAGAAGTAGATTTTCCAACATGCGGGTTCTACAGAAAACCAGTTCGCAAAGAAATATTTATGCACCAAAGATCACCGCTTCTATACTTACAGAAAGTACACGTCATAAAAAACGAGAAACAAAGGATAGCCAATCGATCTACAGAAAAAAATGAGAACTATAAACAACATTTAAACTTCAATAAAATCCTGCACAGAACCGGATATCAAGGGAAGGACATTGAAAGAATGAATTTTACCCCAAAATGATTCACATAAACACAGAAAAAATTATTTTATCTGAATATCCCATTCATCAGCGACAAACTCGACTTCAAGATCTTGAAAGAACTTAAACGCACTGGCCTTTCAATTCGTATAGCACATAAATTTTGGACATTGAGAAAAGCTCTGACAAACAATACAAAAATTAAACAATTGCACAATGGAAAACTGTCAGGCACCGAAAGAGATGTGCTTTCGAAAAAACATTGTCTATTGCAGTGTTTCTCAAAATGGTGGTCCGCGGAACATTTTTGTAAATTTTATTTTATTTTTAAGTACGTGTTTTTGATAACTCTTCTATTTATTGCGAATTTCGAAGCATTTTTTAAGTATTATTTGCAATTTATTTCATGCAGACGAAACTTAATTTCGTTAATAAATTTTTATATTGTTTATTTGTTACTTTTTAATAAATATTATTAATTAAAATTTAAGTTTTTTGATTGGTAAAAAATAACCGGTCCGCGACACAAAATTTTATGAGAAGCACTGGTCTGACAGATTCACGTGATTCACGTGCAATCTATGCAAGGAAATATATATTGGAAGTACGCTCAGACCTTCCACCAAAGAGTTAAAGAACATCTAGATTCCGGTGAAAAATCCTCGGTTTACAGACAACAATGTCAACCAAGGAAGGAAAGAAAAAATATTTCAATCAAAATATTAGCCAGATTTAAAGAACCAACAGACGGCTAAAAATCAACACTAAAGAAGAGATCAATTAAATCATCATTTTGATTTGTTGTTATTGATCTTAAGAATAGCTTTTATAAAATAAAATAAATTAAAAATTAAAAAAATAATAATTTAAAATAAAAGAAATAAATACCGTATATACTCGCGTATAAGTCGACTAAATTTTAAGAGGTTTTTAAGTCCTAAATTGGAAACCCGCGTATAAGTCGAAGTAACAAAAATAAAAAAAAGGGTTTAATGATTTCATTAAAAATTAATTTGTACGTTTTTTGACCCGCGTATAAGTCGAAGTGGCTATTTTGACTTGAAAATTTGACGTCAATTTCTCGACTTATACGCGAGTATATACTGTAGATGAAATATACTTTTAAAAGATCATTAGAACTAAAAAGAGGACATTGGATCATTTTTGAATAATGTCTTGTCCATTTCACTGTCACGTCCAATTTCAGATGTTAATCGAGCTGCTTCCATTTGTGCACGATAAACTTGCGATCGACAATCAGGGATCACGTCCATTCCAACGTCAGATTTTAAAGCAGCCATAATCATACGACTATTGATTTTCATTGTTTCTGGTATCCATGAAATAAACGCCAAAGCACCCTGATGTTTTAATTCGGACAACTGAGAAAATCTGTTGGGGATAATTCTTCAATTAAATAATTTCTGATTTTCGTTTTGCAAACAATTCGATTTGAAAGATCCGACATAGCATGATTCAATATAATTTCCTCACGAATACATAATACAATATCGTTGCTTTTATTGACGAACTTATCTGTGAATTTAGAAGACTCGATCCCATGCATAATCATGAAAAATGATGGCAACAACTGTGAAAGTTCCGTGACAATCGANACTATCAAAAGTCGCACACAATCTGACCCATGGTAGTAGATCGGCCAAAACATCCAAGAGTCTTTTAAACATAATGTTCTATTGGGTTTTATTATGGAATGTATTTATCATTTTTTAACTCTTTATGACATGGTGTCAGAGTGTAGGAACATAAGACCAATATTTAAAATATATTCATAAGAAAATCCAGCATGTTTGAACAATGTTGATGCTTCAATTTTCATGTGATGATTGAATTCAGAATTTTCTCTAGCAATGCATTTATACAATCCAAGATCCCACGAACTTAATTTATCGTAAACTATTTATTTGTCATTGAAGATCACTGTGTGATTATTGGTCCAATTATATTTAGTATAGCTCCAATCAAGGGTGATATGAAGATTTGTAATGTGATCTGATATTTTCGTTAGTAGAACTTCGAATATTGATGGCGCATGAGTATATCAAGAAAAGGAAAATTGGTGTTGATACCATAATAAATCTAATGTAGAAGCGAGACAGTGGCATGTGTAAGGAAACAGTCTTTGGTCAAATTGATAAAATTCCATGGTGTTGCATACATTTTGAAATAAAAGGTGGCGATGTTAAAAAGAAAAATGAATATTTTAAAAACGTGATTAAGTTAAGTTAATTTAATAATGCATTTGTAATTTAATTATTAAATTAATATATTCATTAATTGGAATGTTGGAAGCACTACAAAAAGTACTGACATCTAATGTATAGATGATTTAGAAAACCTTAACTTTATTATTTTCACCCAGTATTAAAAAGTAGGGAGACTTCCCTATTTTCCAAAGATCAAGCAAATTATTCACGTCATATTGCCTAAATTAAATAATTTCTACTGTTACTGGAATTGATGAAGAAATCTTAATTATTGTAATATCTGATAAAATGTAACTCAATATATTTATGATGTTTTTAAAATAACATTAATTACAATTTTGGTTTTATTTAGTCATGCATTGAATTTTGTAAAAGATTACTGGAAATTTAATTAAAACAAAATTTCAATATTTTTGAAAAATAAATTCAAAATAAACTATTTAACATTAATTTGTTCTATTCTTTTTCTTTTCTCTGATGTAACTATTATTATTTCATTGAGTTCTAGGAATTTATTTATGGTTTTTTTATTTATTAGTGTTACATGAAAATATAATGTTGTTAATTTCGAATTTAATAATTGTATTTTTATTTGATATAGCTAATTTTAATTTTATTTTTATTATTATTATATATTTAATTAAAAATTTGATTTAAGCTTGATTAGATGTCAATTTCATTGTTTATGATTTTTTAAGTTGTAATTATTAAAAATTAATAAGTCAAATTAAAACAAAGAACTGTTAAACTCTAAAGATACACTATTTGATGCAAAATTCTATATTTATTGAAGTAGCTAAACAATTTTATTTATAAGATTTAATTCAATTTATGATTTGATTAATTATTATTATCTTTAATAAAAATAATACTATTATAATAATAAAAGAGAATAAATGTAATTTTAAATTAAAAGAAATATAGTAAAAATATATTTATATTTCAAAAATGTTAAATATAAAAAAATAATTTACCTAGCCAAAGAAACAGTTCACTAACACTTTGCGGTATTGATAGTAATGTTGTATTTGATTTATTACCGTGAATTATTTTGAAAATTGGATTCAGAATCTAAATAAAATGAATCATTTATATATTAGTTATACTCATTAATATATAATATAATAATATAATAATAATAATAATAATATAATAATAATAATAATAATAATAATAATAATAATAATAATAATAATAATTAGGAGAAGAAAATTAAAAACAATAACTTTATCCTACAATTAAAAGTACTTTTTAAAATATAAACATTTTGAAATTTGGTCCATATTTTGCAAATTCTATTTTATTTATTTTTGAATGCATCAAATAATTAAATATAATTAAATAATTTTCATATTAATATTTGTAAGACTATAGATCAAAACAATATATAAGGTACACGATATTTTGGCACAACCTTTATCAAGTGTGTATATATTGTTTTGATATATAATATTACATATATTCATATGAAAATTATTGAATTAAAATATCGATCAAAAAAGGAATCCAAAAGATAAATAATAATTATTATATGAAATCCAAGGTTAATATAATAATATTTCATAATTTTCTTCATTGATTAATGACTCAATAAATATTGAAAAGTTCAAATTAATATTTATTACATAAAATTTACTGAGGGATTTTTTAAAATAAAATAAAATAAAATAATTTCTAAGTTTTACATTTATTGATAGGATTATAAATGTTTGGGCCGTAAACCGAAGTGAATTTCATGTGTGGGTCTATTGTGCATATTATATGTTTTAAGCATTGTCTTTTGTCTACATTGTGTTGTTTGTATATTAATTTCTGTAGCCTTTAAAAAGGGATGGATTGGATTTTAGCCTTTGTTTTGACAAGCAGTCGGTTGAGACTAATTCAAATTTTGGGATTTTATATTGTTGCTTTACTCTTTTGAATAAATACATTTTGTAACATTTCTACTGTCTTTTCTCGGAGTTATTATTATTTGGATTTGAAATGAACAAGCAAATTTATTCTTGTCGGTATTATAATTATAAAGTCAGATGGAATTGAAAAACTAAACAATTTATCAATTCATGAAAACGATTCGATTTGAATGAATAAAGTTGTCAATATTCCAACATCAAAACTAAAACTTATTATTTTCAAACGAAGTCGAAGCTCTTTTCAGCAATAATAACAAAGAACTTAAAATAATAAAATTATAAAAATCCACAGGATTTTTAGTTGGAAATTATTATATTTTATTAACTTTCGAGAATTTAGATAATTATTCTCAAATATTTACAAATAATTTAAACAAAATTACAAATATATTTATATGTTAAATCATTACTATTTCATCTATTCTTCAGAATTCAAAATTGTATAATTTTTTTCCTAAAAAGTACATATTGTAGTTAAATTTTATTTTATTTTTATAAATTTTTATTATAGTTAAAATTTTCAATTGTAATTAATCTAATATTACTTATTTAAAGGACATTGAATAATTTAACAATAATTAACATGCAATTTTGTTTTTGATAATATAATATCCATGATTATAAATCTTAATGAATATGTTTTCCGAAGGTTTTTCTAAAACATTAGCTAAAATATCTCTTATAATTATATTTTTTCTATTTTTCGAGCTATAAGATCACAGTAGTATAACATTACTTTTCAAATTTATAAAATATAAATTTTTCTTTTATTCTTTTTCGTTATCAGTAGATGAAAGACCAATATTTACAAATTTCGTTAACAATATCAATAATAATAATAATAATAATAATAATAATAATAATAATAATAATAATAATAATAATAATAATAATAATAATAATAATAATAATAATAATAATAATAATAATAATAATAATAATATGAATTATGCTATAAAGAGTAATAGATTATAAAAAAACTTACATCAAAAATAAAAGTAATAAAAATCAGAATTTATTTCTATAAATTATATTTGTATTAGGTTTTCAAATAAAAGAAATTTAGTACAGGGAACTCCTATTTAAATTCTCTAAAATGCCTACATTTTATGAAGGACTAATAATGTTCTAATTAGAACTAGTGAAAAATATTTAATATTCAAAATGGCTAGCTGTAAAATCAGAATTTGTATAATTATTAATTTCCTTCATGTTCATTTCATGCTAGATATTTTTATTGTTATTTGTTTAGCAGAAATATGATAGTTAATTTTAAGACAAAACTCTACTTTCTGACATTTTATCACATCAAACAATAATTAGTATAAGATCTCTTTTAGAAATAATGATTTATTCGTAAATCTTTTTTATAAAAACTCTAAAAAACTATTTGAAATTTAGAAATTGAAACGGTTTATTTTATCATTATTAATTTATGATTATTACATTAATTAATTAATTAATTATCCACATTTTGAGTAGACATTATTTTATTAAAATTTCTTTTCGGAATTACATTACTCATATTGTCGTCATTAAGAAAATATTTTGTCTTATACTTATAGTCTTATAGTAAGTATCTTAACACTAGATTTATGAAACCTGTCAATTTGAGAGATTTAGAAATTTGCAGAATGAAACAAACATTGAAATATCCTAATCTATGTTTTATATTAAATCATCTTTTTGTAATAATAAACTTTTTTAATTTATTTTGAAAAAAACCACATTTTAATGTATTCATCAATATAAAGGAATTCAGTAAAAAATATGAATGCAATTTTGTCCTTAAATTTAGTTTTAATATATTATTTACTGTATTTTATTGATAACCTTTTGACTTATACATTGAAATTAATATAAGAAATTGAAAACTCATTTACAAAGGATATTATTATTTGTTTTTAGAGGATAATATATTATTATTATGCATAGGATAATTGTCAATCTTTGAAACTAATCTTCAACAAGTATTAGTCTGTTAAAATTCCACTAAACATTTAAAAATAATATATGTAATTAAATATAGTAATAAATGAAATATTATTCCTGGTTATATATTTATTTTCATGTTGTTCATAATTATCTATTATATGAAAAATCTTCTCTTTCGAAATTCAAGTCAATTATGAAGCAAAGTAAAAAATATAAGTTACTAAGTTAAAATAAAATTGTACAAATTCCCGAAATCTGATTCTTGTTACAAGGAATTTGTTATAAAATTACATTATTTGCCTGTAAAATTGAAAGGAAGTGCGTCATCTCTATTCTTTAGCTTGTAATTTGACGATTTCCTATATCATATTCAATATTATACTGATTAAAGTTTAATTATAGAGTAAATATTGTAAAATTTAACGTTTGTTTTATATACCAAGCAAGTGAAAAAATAAGTTTTAACCTATTTTTAATAATAAATTTAATTACCATCAAATAATCATTGGTTTTTAACAAAATCTTGGAGGTTCAACACTGAAATTGGAAAAATATATTTTTAACTTTGAGTATTTATTTTATTAGAAATGTAAAAAATATTTATTTTAAGACTATTAATCAAATTTGATGAAATTTATATTTTAAGAAACCACTCATCAGTAAAAGTAAAAGGGAGGTAAAAATCATTTGGACAGATTGCAACATCAGCAAGATTTCAAAGAACGTAATTGTGTATTATTTTGAAACTAACAATTAATAAAAGACTTGCAAGATTTAAATATATTTGTTATTATTATTATTATTATTATTATTATTATTATTATTATTATTATTATTATTATTATTATTATTATTATTATTATTATTATTATTATTATTATTATTATTATTATTATTATTATTATTATTATTAATATTAATAAATCTTATAATTATTATGGCTTTTATTATGCCGCTCGTCATAATAACATAACAGTTGTTTTGAAACTTAATATTATCAATCTCATTTAAATGAAATCAACTTTATTTTTAGCTCCATAAATTCCAAAATCTTAATGATTAAAGATAGATTAGTTAAATTAACTAAAATTAATACATAAAATAAAAATTTATTAATTAGATTTATTTATTTATCAAATATTAACAATATGTTATGTAAATTAACAAATAATTTTAATTATGTGACTTTTTTATCTATGATGAAAACAGAATTAATTACGTCTGATTGATAAAAATCTTTTTTTGTCGTGTGAAATATTTTCACAGATATCGAGTAGACGTTCGTAAATTAAATTTCGTAAATAAATTAATTGCGCATTTTTTTCCTTACAATTACTGACATGACATGTCTAATTATTAATCATTTTATTAGTCAAAGTATTTTTACGCACGCGAGAAGCAGTAAATATTTACTATTAAAAATTATATGAAATATACCAGTTGCCAAATATATTATATGCAGATCAAAACTTGATAATGAAATTCATATTTATTTGAAGTTTAGAGTCCTTTGTAGCTCTGTATTTGTTTTAACAGCTGAGAATGTTCAAACTTTTCCAAAGTGAGGGTATGATATTTATGAAATCTACAAATGTAGTGTAAGATATAGCAATAAAATATTGAATATCTGGATACAATAAATGGTTGATAAGTACCTCGTGGATAATATATTTTGGTCTTATTATAGAATAATGAATGTTTTAATAAAGCTTTATTCATTCAAACAAAGAAATTTTTACTTGACATTATTATTTGAGGCAAAATTTAACATTGAAATCTCTATGATCAACTTTTAATAACTTTCAATTTTTATTTTGTTTGGTTTAATTTTCAATTCCATCTTTTCAATTATAGTATTTAATTTATAGTAACATCTCTTTTATAACAAATCAACACACGCATTACTTTCTATTATTATTTATTTACTGTTATTTATAGGAGCATATAATATCTCTAAACTTTAGAGGTTTCTAGTAGTCATGTAAGTTGTAAAACTTTTCAAATTTCATTCTCTTCAAAATCATCTTTTCCAGTAGATGGGTAGAAACATAGTTTAATAATAAATTATTTTATCTCGGTCAAGACTTTGAACCTTTTATGATTCAAAAGATGATCATAGTCACAAAATTGTTAAGAATAGTAGGATATATATTTTCCTTAAACAAATATTTTGGCGATAGGCTAATTAAAATACAGAACTCTATTATATTACTATTTTCGTTTATAGCTTTCACTTACAAAGGGTCGTCTTGACTTGTGAACACTGAATAGATAAAAGAGATGTACAATATTTTTATTTTTAATTTTTTTTTAATCTTTAATTAAATAGAAATATAAAAAAGTTTTGAATCTTTATGGAAAGCATACTGTTGGGTATTTTATGGAAGTCGGTATCACAGTCTGAATCTTTTGTGTTCTTTTTGAAATTAAGTTAAACAACCCAACACAATAATCTTTATTCGAGACTAATACGATTACACTTTTATCGATTACACTCTTTAATGAAACAACCACAACTTTAAATAACCTTTTTGCACTACACCTTTCAATATAAATCTGAACCTTGCACGGGGATTAATCTTCCAACGGGAGATATCACTTTCTGGTACACTCGATTTGAAAATATTCAGTTATCACTAAGTTCAAAGTTTTCTTTGTTTTCTCTCGCTAAATTATTTTTTTACGTTTCTTCGACCTACTGGCAATTCTGTTTACTTGCCAGTCGCTTTTATACCCATTTCGTAATTTGATTTTACCTTGTCAAATTATTTCGGATCCAATTTCCGCGGGCTTCCTCTTATCGCTCTAATTAGTTTGAACAATTTGCTCGTTATTTATTAGTAGGCTGATCTAATCGTCCCTACTAATTTGATTGACCATTCGGGTTCTCACAGATCGCTCAGGTTTTCCATTGTCTCGGATTTTCCCATTATCTCGGGTTCTCCATTAGATAATTAATTTTTAATTAATTTTATTTTTTTGTAATTCATTACTTTATTATATTTGAACTCGTCTCATTGTTCGGCATCCGCCCATACCATTTACCCGGAATTTAATCATTTTTAAAATTTTGATTATTAATTAATATTTTTGTACTTTAAATTAATATTGTGAATTTTGTGTTTTTATCGATTTTTTTCACCTCATTTTTGTACCTCTCTTATTGAACCCCAACAAAACTAAAGTTTTCAATTTTTTCTATTTTTTTGTAAATTTTTCCTGCCAATACACATTAAGTTTATATAGTTTTAAAAAAATTCTTTTCTAAATTCATACCCATTTTTCCCAGTGTTCCAAAATTGGAAAAAGTGCATTTTTCTATCGCCACTTCAAAATAAGCCATAATTTGATATTGTTAGATTTATTGCCTTATTACTTATAGTGCAAACAAACTTGTCTGTTTTTGCACTTTTTTCATAAAAATAAAAAATAAACCTGAAATTCCATATTTATTTTTAGGTAGAAAACAATTAATTTGAGAAATATTAAAAAAAATAATTTGGACAAAATGGGTTAAAAATTCAATTTAGAAAATGTTCATTTAATATTAAAATTATGAGGAAATATTTCATTGAAAACTATTAAAAATTATTGTGAAAAAATATTTTTAAAAAAATATTTATGATTGTAGAATCAGAAAATAATCTAAATAATTTTTCTCCAGGTGATCATTGTGAGGATTAAAAGTATAATTAATTTATATAACGTTATTACTAACTTTGAAGTAGTTATTAAATACAAAATAATGATTAAATATTAAATTACCGTATATACTGGAGTACAAGTCGGAAAATTTCAACCTTTTCAGGAAGAGATTTTTTTATCCGACTTATACTTAAACCAAAAGTAATAAAACTTCAAAAATGTTAGATTTTAAGAACTTTCTGGGAATTTCAATTTTTAAATACAACTTGACCTATTAATAATATTATATATTTAAATTTGAAGTGTACCACTGCAAGATGTCAACAAGAGACTTTTATTTAGGTAAATTTAATTATTTTATAAGAATATTTTTAGTTTTTTGTTATTTAGGAATAGGTAAATTTTATTATTTTATAACCAACACTGTTTTTTGTAGTAAATATTTTGAATTAAATAACTAATAATATATAAAAAATGCTGTTACTGGTTGTCTTTTTAATCTCCGACTTATACTCAAGCCGAAATGTGAAAAGCCTAAAAATTAATTAAAATCGACTTTCGACTTATACTCAAACGACCTTATAGTCAAGTATATACGGTATATCTATTTGAGGATGCTACCGAGATGATTATTGATGAAATATGTTTTATTATTGACAAAATCGTCGAGTTGTTTTAATAAACACGATAACGGATAGATTTATTTGTAATTTACGACAAGCAATTTTTATTGAATGCGTCAGCTGCAATTTGTCGAATGGAAAATAAATACTCAACTCATATCAATAATAATTCAAGGATCCGAATGATTTATGTACAGACATTGACTAATCAAGGTAAAAATATTGCTATATAGTTTGGTGACATATTATAAAAATAAATATAAATAGGCAACTACTATATTTCTGGTTAATTTAAACAATAAAATATCTATTTGACATGAATACTTATTTTCAAAATTTATTCTTATAATAAATAATACTAAAGGTTTTATTAATTTTTTATATGTTTATGGTGAAATTTTCTATATTTATCTTACATACGTTTTTACTTCCAAATTGCTCAAATTCTTATTGATGTTGACTGAATAAAAAATGAAATAAATCATAAAAATTACCACGCGGATTTAAAAGCAATAGATTGCAAATAATTTCATTCTTTTTTTGGATATAAAATGAGAAAACAGTGACCAATGTCAAATTTATTGAAGGAAATATTTGAACGTTTATAGTATTTACTAATAATAATGGGAATTCAAAATTGAGAGACATTAATTTGTGTATTTATTGTTATAATTTCTTAATTAAAATTACAGGTATGAAAAGTTGCACTCAAGGAAAGTTCCTCAATCATCACAATATAAACCAGCATAAAATAAAATATTTGGCACATATTTAACGTAAAGAAAAAGTAATTAAAAAACACTTAAATGAAGTGAGAAGTATCTTTATTCAAATTACAAAAACAAATTATTTATAGATTATAAACTTTTTACAAAAGAAAATTTGGAAAAAGAAATACTTGAATTTCCTGAATTTTTTTAATTAAGTAGCTTAAAATGTGCCGTAAAATTGGAATAAATAGATTTGTATTTACATTTGAGAAATTGCTGATGCATTCTCTAAATTCAATTCAAAATATCTCTTTTCTCTATATTATCTAATTCTTTAATTAATAGAGTTATAAATGTAATAATAATTGGAAATTTTTATTTATTATTATTAATATATTATTATTGTTATTATTATTATATTATTATTATTATTATTATTATTATTATTATTATTATTATTATTATTATTATTATTATTATTATTATTATTATTATTATTATTATTATTATTATTATTATTATTATTATTATTATTATTATTATTATTATTATTATTATTATTATTATTATTATTATTATTATTATTATTATTATTATTATTATTATTATTATTATTATTATTATTATTATTATTATTATTATTATTGTTGTTGTTGTTGTAAGGAGAGATAATAATTGCTAATATAAAGTCAGATACATTATCAGCTCACCATGAGATTGATATTGGATGACTGGTGTAGAAATGTTTGTGCACAATGAAATGTATGTGTTTAACTGATCAGTATCAATTATAACTCGTAAACTAATAATACTCCCTTTTCTAGTTTATGCATTAAAATTAACACTATTTAATGATTAAATAGTGTTGGCATCGCATGTCCCATTTGAAATTTTCATAAATAAATTTAGAAATATAATTATTCCATGACTTCAAAGCTATATCAAATCACTTAATTTTTATTTTAAAGTTGAATGGGTTTTATGATATCACTGAACAAATCACAAAAAGTATATGAAATTGTGACTAAAGTAATTTTTATCTGTAGCTTATCCAGAAATTTTAAGAAGAGAAAGTTGATTATATTGGATATGAATGGAGGCATTTGAATCATGCAAAGATTTAGCAGTTGATTTAGAGGTAGCCAAAAGATACCTGAAATGGAATGATTCGTGAAATTATTTTTTCGGAAAGTGAAAATCTTTGGATACAGGAGGCATTCAATATTTAGACATCAGTTTTTAGACATTTGAAGACTATGCAATGCGATGTAGGTTTATGAATATGATCAATGTGATTTAAAAATTTCCGTAATGAATAACTTTAAAAATGATTTAACAATTAATCATGTTAATATATGAGTTTGGAAAATAAATCATGAATGGAACTTAGAATATAGTTTTTTTCAAAATTAAGAATAAAATTGATGATTATGAGAATAGATATTATTATTAATAAATTTAATTAAAATTAAAAAAATTTATCTGAGCCCACATAAATATATGAAAAATTGAATGGTAGTCATAAAGTTGATATTTGGTCAGAAAATAAATTAATGTGAATTGGCTTTTGGAAACCAGGTCAAAATAAATGTTACATCAAAGATATAAAAAATAATAAAATTAAAAATTCTTGATAAAATATGAAAATCAAGTATTAAGATTAATTATGCTTATGAAAATTCACTTAAAATCATAGGAACAATATCATTCAAAATGAGGATTACGGGATTACAATTTGTAATTAACTTTTAGTGGCAAATAAAATTTAAAGGATTATATATATATATATATATATATATATATATATATATATATATATATATATATATATATATATATATATATATATATATGACATTCATTACATATAATATTTATAAAACAACCAATAAATGTAGTGTAAATATTACAGTGCGGTGAAAATCCCATAAGTTCTACATTGAACTTGACTTTAATTGCCTTTTCGAACAGTAGAAAGATGTGTGCTTTTTGGTTCACAAAGGAATTACTCATTCCTGGAGCGATGACTAATCATTGTGAGTCATTGTTTTTATAGAGAGTAAGTCAGGCTTCAAAATGATGCGTCGTAATCAGCAACTATGCATATGTTGACAACCTATATATTTATGCAAAAAGAAATTTCCAAAAATCCCAAACCCTTACACTATAGTGTGATGAATCATAACCCAAAACATCCTCTTTTTTACACAATTTTACATTTAAAAATTAATATCAACTGTTCCTTATGGTCAAAAATATTTCTGTGGCTAAAGGAGCTCTGACTAGTCAGAAAAGTTTTCGCATTGATAATTTTTAGCTCTTACACTTTGCACAATTTTCACTGAAAAATTCAAAAATGTTTATGCGAGAAGAGAAATTTTATAACTTACATTTATTAAAAAAACTCACGTATTATTACTTTCAAGATCTTTGTTTTCAGAAACCTAAAATTTAAAATTAACTTCCCAAATTTCCTGGGTTTCAAAAATTTAATTTGAATGGGAAATTTATTAAAATTTTTAAAAAATGGTTTAAAACAATATATTAAAATTTATATATTAAAATTAGTAAAATTTAGTCAGCAGAACTTAAAAATTGTTCATTTTAATTATTTAAACAATAAATTATTGCTTAAAAATAACTTTTTTGAAAAATTAAATGCATAAGAAATTACTAAACGATAATTATTTTCTTTTTTGACTGCTACATATATGTGGAACTAAACGTAATTGTGCAATAATATTTACATATGAATATTCATTAAATATTTCCATTTATAACTCATAGTTTCTCTTTAACGAATAATCTAGTAGATTATATAAATAATGTCCCATAATACATACCCCTCCCCTGAGATTATGTTATTTCTATTTAAAATTACGTATTACATAATATTTAAACTGGATTTTGTCACATTATAGTGCAGAGGTGATATGTCAACAAAAGATTCTACAGTGAAAGGATATTTGCTTTCATGCTTTTTCAATATGTGCCGGGAAATCATAAGAGTAATAAGTAAAGAATACACTATAGTCAGGCCTATTTTGGTTTTCAGATATTTTTATACAGGAATTATGGTCTCAGGTTTTTTAACTAGATTTCGATCACTCGCTTAAAAAATTGGGATTTTTTAGACTCGGTTAAAACATTCGAATATTTGATCGCAGTATTTTCTATAGGATTTATAGTTTCAGATTAATAAGCAGCAATTAAATTGTCATCTATTTTAATTGATTTTTTAAAAGTTGGTTTAGAGGTATAAGTCACGAGCCGCAAATTTATTCGCCTTTTCAAATTTAAATAAAAATTATTGTTTAACAATTTATCTAATGTTCTTTTTTACTTTTCGCTCTATATCCATATTAGTGTCTATATATTTTTTTAAAATAGGAGCTTGTTTGAATTTCATAGCTCTATTAACATTTGTTACTTTCACATGAAATAAACAACCATTTACCTAACCCTCTAAACCCTAGGATACTATCCCTAATCCCTCCGATGGTGACGTTTGTTATATATAAATTATATATAAAAATATAATTACGAATTTTTCGATCAGTGACATTATTATACAGCGGAAAATATAGAGTTAATAATACTTCCGGCATGACGAAAGTAAAACTATACATAAAACAAGACTTCGCAACAGCATACTAGACTTCACAATCATTAGATACGCATTTCATGCTATTTTGACATAAAACTAATTCAGATGTTTCACAAAATTTTTGAAAATTATTTTTAAGGTTATTAAATTCTACTATAAAAATAAAAAAAAACTAGAACATGCCCTGAACCCCCTTTCCAATGTCACAAACCGTCAAATTTTCTTACAGCACCCTGGAGCGTGACGTACTTTATGGACGACACCTTAGCTCAAGGTGTCGTCCATTTTGCGTATAAAATTTTAATTTTCATTTATATTAAACAATTAAACTAAAAACCTGAGTGCCAATAAAGAGAAGAATACAAAATACTCAAGAGTAGATATTGCTTAATTGTTTATATGGTAAATTTTAATATTAACAAATGGCTTGATTATCACGCGACTTTTAATCTTGCATTTAACAATTATTTGCCAAAGATAGTTGCGGGTATTTTAGAAGTCTTTTGTAAACATGAATCCTTGTTTTAGGCCAGTTGTCAGGTAACCGAGGTAAAAATTATTAAATTGGTTTTAGAGGCTAAAAATGGCAAAAATAAAAACAAATAGTTAAACTATTTTAATTTAATTGAGATGTAATTTCAAATCAAAGAGACAATATCAGCGCAAATAAATACAGTTCGGAGGACTAGCTGAAAAAGCTTCACGACCCCTGTCTGAGAGAATTCCTACATACCTTAAATTGTTTAAATTTACTCGTTTCGTAAAACGCTAAAGCTGTAATTTCATTATTATAGTTTTTAATTGGTAAATCCTCAAATTAAAAAGAATAAAAAAATTCATTTTATAGAATATTTATTTTTTATAAATCAAAGCTTCATTTGTTATTGAAAATTTCTTTGTTTGGAAAACTTTCATCATATATTTTAATATCAAACGACAAATTGATTACAGTAGACTAAAAGGGGCTTTTAAAATTAATTTCTATGAAATTTTTTCTTAAAAATAAAAATATATTTTAAAATATGCAAATGCAATTTATATGTATATTTACACAATTTATTAAATGATGATGTTTTCACGCCATGGAAGTCGATTATACATCTAATTCCGAAATTTAGTAACTTCTATAATCTAAAAAAAATCAATAAATCAATAAAAGTATAAGAACACACAAACTTACCTTTGTGTAGAAATTTATTGTTCCGAAATTTAAAAACTTTATTATAGGATTTGTGAAGATGAGAGAAAAATAATTGAACATACCAACACA
Organism: Schmidtea polychroa; assembly: GCA_959609185.1. NCBI lineage: Eukaryota > Metazoa > Platyhelminthes > Tricladida > Dugesiidae > Schmidtea > Schmidtea polychroa. The sequence goes on along the minus strand of CAUHTR010000428.1, from coordinate 93,841 downwards.
AAACACATAATGAAAAATGCATGCAAATTAATTATAGCGTCTTTTGTTCCGAAATAAATAACCATTAACATATTGTTAAAATATAATTATTTTGAAATTATTTAAAAATTATGCAGGAAAATACTTTTAATCTAGAATCCGACAGCTCTACCTTGAGCTTCAGAGAAAAAGAAGAAAATACATCGTAAAATTTAATTATAAAATAATTTAGAATATAAACTCTTTAGATTTACAGATATTTCTCGGGATACATTGCCTTTTCGCGAAGATGAAAATCTGACAATGTAACAACCGAGATTCGGTTACATATTTGAGAGATATTGCGCGCGTGCTCAATATAAATGTTGTCTGACAGCAACTGTTTTGCAAAAGTGTATAAACATAAACAAAACATTGTAAGGTCTATAGTGGGTCTCTAGTCTTAGATATTTGACATTAAATTTTAAGAATTTTAAACTTATTCATTCATTAAAATTTATGTTTTTATTTGACTAGTCTAGATTTTTCTATTGTTTTTTATTATTATTAAACAAAAGACGGATTTAAAAGGCAATTTACTTTTCTAATCATTAAAATATTCCTTCAAAATTAATACTATATGTGTTAGGACAATAATCAACTAACTATTTTTAAAAAATTAACTTATTACTCTAATTCAGTATCTGTCAAACTGTGTGCCGCAAGAAAATTTCAAAACACGCAAAAAAATTTTTTTACAGACAATTGTTTTCATAATAAATTCAAATAAATTTATAATAAAAAAATTTCTTCGATGGTTTGTTCAATTTGGACTAAGAAATTTTTTATATTATTTACTTTATAAATATTATTAAAGTTTAGTTATTAAATCTTAATTGATAAATTATACAACGTCTAGCGATACTTTTGCCAGCTTAATTGCAATTTAAACTAAACAAGTGATTTTTATGATTAAATCGTGCAATCTCTAAATTTGAATTTTTGAAAATTTGTAGAATAAAAATTGTAAAGTATCTAACAAATTCAATAGTACCAGCACAATCAAACTCGACTCGTAACACTCAAAACAAAGCTCGAGATACATTGATGCAGAATACATAACATATGGCTTTATTTCATCTTTGCCGTTTTGCATGATATGCTTAACATCATTATCAAACGAGTCGATGTTTCCTAGCAAACTCCAGTGATACTTACTTACTAACCATCAGCAATACAGAGACAAACCAAAGGAATATTTTGAGAAAGTGAGATTGCAACAATAAAATATATAAAAACAATGAAGAAAATTGCTACTATTCCTGAACTGTTTCAATTGAGAAAATCAAAATTATTCCAATTTCAAGTAATGCAAATCAACTAAAAATTGAAGACATGTCCAAGGACTTTGAATTTCAAGTTAAAACCCAGTTCACAAATACAGCTGATGAATTAGAGAAAATGTGGGGATTGCAAATTGACGAAAACACTGATATAAGTTACAAAGCTCAGCTGATATCGTTTTCACGTATTGTTAGAGGTGGCAAGATAATCACGCAATTTTTTTCTGTTGTGAATTAAAAGAGAGAACTACCGGCGAAGATATTTTTATTTTGGTTAATGCAAAAGTAGAATCAAATGGAATGTTGTGGAATAATTGCGTCAGCGTATGCACAGATGGTACTCCATCAATGCAAGGCCGAAATAAAGGATTTATTGCTCAAGTTTTGCAGCAAAATTCACAAATAAAAATTGTACATTGCATGATTCATCGTGAAGTATTGGTTTCAAAATCTCTGTCTGAAAAGCTTTTAGAAGCGATGAATAATATGATAAAAGGTGTTAATTACATCAAATCAAGTGCATTGCGGTTTAGAATTTTTTCATCTTTGTGCGATTCGATGTATTCGGATTTTAAATCTTTGCTTTACCATATGGAAGTTCGTTGGTTATCGAAAGGAAAGGTACTTTCTCGGTTCATTGCCTTGAAAGCTGAAATTATTTCTTTTTTTTGAAATGGGCAATTCGGATTTCAATTTTCTTCATGGTGATATTTGGTAGCTAAAAATCACATTTCTTAACGATATTTTTGAGAAATTGAATCATTTGAACACGAGCATTCAGGGTGAAAGCGAAAACATTATTACAATTACGGTGAAATTGAAGTCTTTCGAGGAAAAATCACAATTTTGAAAGGTAGCTGTTCAAAATAAAAAACTAGATAATTTTTCTGGCGTCGGTACATCCCCTCAAAAATCAAAAATCTTGCCGGAAATAAAGGCAACAATTCAAAATCTATCAGACTCATTGAAAAACTATTTTCCGATACTTGATACAAAAGAAAATGAATGGGTAATCAATCCTTTCACCGATTTTAATGGATCTACTTTGGCTTGGTCTCAGCAAGAGCAATTAATTTGAAAAATGACTTAGTTTTGAAACGATCTTTTGGGAGCTGGAATTGTCTGTATTTTGGATTTCGCTTTATGATCAGTATCCGGTATTAAGCAACAATGCTTTAAATATTTGCTTCCATTTAGTTTATCATATCAATGTGAATTATGATTTTCTATACTAACAGAAATAAAATCAAAAAAGCGTGAACGGTTACGAAAACTTGATAAAGAAATGCGAGTTTGCCTCACAAATTTTCAGCCTCGTATAGAAACAATTTGTGTTGAAAAACAGGCCCATCCTTCTCATAAATTTATATTTTTTTAAATAAATTTTTGTGATATCCTATATGAAGCTATAAATGTTATTAAAATTATTAATAAAACCATTTAAATAATGAAATTCTTTGGGTTTGATTTTTTAGTGTAAGAAACTAAAAAAAATTAATTTTTTATTATACTAAACCCCGAAAAAAACTTTTTTAAAAAAGTGTGCCGTGCGAAGAAAATGTTTGACAGAAAAAGTTTGACTCACTTAAATCTATACCATTTTGTACATTGTACCAATTATTCCTAGTATCATTTTGACTGTGCCATTTTGTCCCTGCCATTTGTTCACTACCATTTTGTTCTAGAACCAACTAAATACATATTTTCGGAATCTTGAGCGTGTCGACTTTTATATTTTTTGTGATTTTTTTTATATTTTTGTTCCACTATTTGATGATTATGTTTATTTGTAATATATGTGAAAAAATGAAGATCAGTTGTTTATTGTGAGGTGATGATTATCAGTGGTTGACATACGCCATATACGCAACTAACGCAAGATTAAATGTTTATTTTAAATGTGTTCTAGTGAGTATAAGCCAAGACATTTATAAACAGATTTGGATGACATAAAATTATCTTACAATAAGTTTGCTTAAGATTTGATTGCTTCTTTAGCTAAGTTTCACTCAACTGTCCACCTGTACTTTGATATTTAAAACGTTTAATTACGGATCAGTATAAATAATATGTTTTGCACTGAAAATAATTTTGTATACATCAAAAATGGAAAATATGTATTAGATCATCCCACGATGAATGCATTTATTTTCTTTGCAGAAGTCAAATGATGATGTTCGTAAAGACTTGTGTAATAATTTGTGCACTCAATTCAATAAAAAAGTTTTATTATAAACTTTTCGATTTTAATGTAGTCTAAATTCAAATATTTAAGAGTTAAAATGAAGTATGTGTCAATTTTGCGTGAAAGGATGCCTAGGTATAAGCCAAATGTAAAGGGGTTCCAAAGACATTGATCTGGAATGTATTTTCTTTAAGGAAATTTGTTCTGGATGATTAGTGAAATTAGATTAAATATATTGCAGATATTTTAATTATGATACAAGCTTTCCTTGGTTCAGTAATTAAAAGAATACGATATTTCTTTATAACACTAGATTTACAGACAAAATTGCATACATATTTTAACTGAATCCTGCTATATTGATGAATATATTAAAATGTTGCTTTTTAGAAAAAAAATTACAAAAATGATTTTATCTAAAACAAAGATCAACATATTTTATATTTTATTTTATTTTGAAATTGTTTAAATACATCAATTTGGCGGATTTCATAAAATTTCTCTTTCTGACTTTTTACCAACATAAACCGAAAATATTAAAATTAAGTTAAATGTGACAAATTTGTTATTTTGCTTTTTAATTTATTTTAAATGAATAAAATAACGATTTTATTTAATTAAAATGGTTATTTACCAAATACAATTATTTGTTTAAATATTAATAGGTACGTTTTATTTAGATATTAATTTTTTCAAAAGCAAATAAGCGTTTCTGGAAATTATTGATGGATTAATCTCAAAATTGTCCAATAAATTAATTCTCCTGGACAATCAAGGAAATTCCCTGAAATTTTATCAAAATTTTGATAAGAAATATTTTTAAAAAAGTAATAATTATGGAAAAAAAATTCGAAATAGAGCTCAAACATTAAAACAAATTTTAAAATATATAATAATGACGATACAATTATTATACCTTGCTGATGAATTATTAATTGTGTAATTATTACCTTATACAATTATATCCTATGGGAAAACGAAAATTAAAGCAGAGAAATCCTATTTTGAAGTAGTCCATAAATCTAACTACTACATATAAAACCTAAATGATATTTTTTTCAAATAATTTCTTTTGTTTTTTAATAAAGTTTTAGAGATACAAGTTTAAAATTATTAATTGATTTTCTAAAAAAATATTTTGATTAATAGTGAAAAATGAAATTAAAAATATTCTTAGAAATATAAAATTGGCTTTGAAATTACACAATTATTTTTATTTACATGACCTGTCTAATAATTACAACTTGAATTATGAAATAATTAAATTTATTTATGCAAGAAAAAAATAAATCAAATAATTAAAAAAAACTAACAAAATTAATTCTTTGTATGTAAATAAATCACATGTATTATCAAGCAGTGGGGCAGAATTTTAATAGTTATTAATTTTAATAAATATCATTCAATTATATTTTGCAAAACTATACGAGAAAAATTTATTTTTCAAAGATTTTCGCGAAACACCTGCTGAAAACTTTTATAGAGAAATGCATTTTTCTCATGTCAATTTATGCTAACTATTTATTTTACACTGTTACGGAAGTAAACTCTTTTTACAAAGTGTATATTATCAGAAATAGTATAAAGTGATGGTTTCTTGGTAGCAGCATTAATTAAATTTTAGTTTAATTAAATGATAGTTTAAGCCTTTTTCTGCAAATAATATATTTAATACAAATGAAAAAATGTTCGACTATACGACAAAGTAATTTTAGTTACAAGTTTCTTATTTTGTTTGTACCGTAGTAGAATACAGTAAACAATAATAGTTTGCGATTTATGATTTATCTACAGCAAAATGACATGATAGCATTGCTGATATATGATAAAAATAAATTAATATAATAAAAATAAATTAATAAAAATTACTCAACACAAATTTAAAGGAGTTCCAAATAACACCAACTTTGACCGCTTAAATTATTACACAATTTGGATTTATTCTGGATGGTATATAAAATATTAATTTAATCTTAATATTTTAAATTTATTACTTAATTATTCTAAATTGTTTCAAAATTATTTTAAAAGCAAAATCACTTTATGTGTTAAAATAAAATTTATTCATATAAACATAAAATTAAAGTATCATAATACTAATAATATTAAAAATAAAGTAATAACGAATTTTATTATTAACAGATTAACAACAATTTTCGGGAAAATGTATAAATTTGCACTTTTGCGTTTTACTTATTGGTCAATAATATGACGTAACATTTTCGATCAGAACCTTCTATATCATTTAAAAAAAAGTTTGTAGCTAAGTTAATAATGAAAAGCACATTAATTGTCGCATCAAAAATGGTCATTAATGTGTTAAATTATTATTAATAATAATAATAATAATAATAATAATAATAATATTACTATTATAAGAACTTTTTTTTCCAATTTCACCATTGATTATTTTTTCTATTGAATTTAATAAATCAGTAATTTATCGATGTTTTTTGATACTCACGAATTTTTGGCACTGCCTTTTTCAAGTGAATTCACTTGAAAAAGGCAGTGCCAAAAATTCGTGAGTATCATAAAAATTCGATATATTACTTATTTATAGTCTTCAAGCTCTCTTTTAATAATAATAATATTAATAATAATATTAATAATAATTATGATAATAATAATAATGATATTTCTTAAAAAATAATTATAATAATTACAAATTTTTTCAATTAATTTACTTGAACGATGAAAAATGGCAACCAGCAAATGCAGAAACATCCCATTATTACACCAAGTGTAAATATTGCTTTCCCTTCACTTTGTGAAGGCCGTTTTGACGAATGCATGATATCCTTCCACCTTTTAGTTAAAGTATCCCTAGAGGCCGAGAGTAGAACTCGAATCGTTGTAGAATGTTTGCTACTGTTGCGAGAATTTCGGTTACTTTTACTTCGGCAGTCAGTTATTCCTGGAAATGAATTTCTTACTAATCTTTTCTCAGGCAAAGTCAATTGGCAAGAATGTCTCAGATCGGTTGTTGTACATGACCGATAAATGTTAGAATTGATATTGTGCTTCGTTGAAGAAATGTGTCCACTGAATGAGGTTTGACTTTGAATGTCACTTTGTGAACTTTTGTATGATGAATTACACGAATGGATTGTCATTGGATCTTTGCAAATAGATCCTCTAATACTTTTCAATTGAGAATCCATTGCTGCGCTGTTTTTTGCAATTTGATAAATCCTACCGTAAAGAACAATCATAATAATTGATGGAATATAAAACGCTCCAAAAGTCGCATAGATTTGATATCCTAAACAGTCGCTATAAATACATTGGCCAATTTCATATTTCTGTTTCCAACCAAACAGCGGCGGAATGCTGATTAAAGCCGAAGCAAGCCATGATAATCCGACCATCGTAACCATCAATCTATTATTTCTTTTGGCGATGTACTGAAAGGGTTTGGTAATCACTAAATATCTGTCAATGGAAATTGCACACAGATTGAGAATCGATGCCGTGCACAACAAAACATCGCAGCAAATGAAAAAGTCGCACACAATCTCATTGAATATCCAATAACCTTTCAGCTGATAAATCGTAGCCAGAGGTAAAACCAAAAGCGCCACCAACATGTCACTGACGGCAAGATTGACAATGAGAATATTGTTTGGGGTTTGAAGCCGTTTTGCTAGAATCACTGACAAAATGACAAGCCCATTTCCGAATGCAGTTCCTAAAATCAAAACACAAAACACAATCCCTAACACTACTTCATTGGCAAAGGCATATTTCGAATGATTGGTAACATTTGAAACATTGGCCATGACTAGTTCAAATATTGACTTTGAATGGCGTTGAAATCATCTTGAAAATTTAAATAAAATAATTGGCTGGTTGATAGCTAATCATATTTTGCATTTTATTGATTTTCATTTCACTGAATGAGATCTCTTCAATGAAACAGAGAATGAATTCTAGTAAATATTACATGACGTTTACGCATCAATTTTATTTTTAAATCATATACAAATTAAATAATATATCCGATTTCTGATAATGAAATATTTAGTGTTTGATATTTCCTTGATAATGAAGATATTATTATTATTATTATTATTATTATTATTATTATTATTATTATTATTATTATTTCTGCTGCTATTTCAATAATAATTATTATATTATTTATTATTAATATTATTATTTATTAATATTATTAATGTTATTATTATCATTACTGCTGCAATTTTAATAATAATTATTATATTATTTATTATTAATATTATTATTTATTAATATTATTAGTGTTATTATTATTATTATTATTATTATTATTATTATTATTATTATTATTATTATTATTTCTGCTGCTATTTCAATAATAATTATTATATTATTTATTATTAATATTATTATTTATTAATATTATTAATGTTATTACTATCATTATTGCTGCAATTTTAATAATAATTATTATATTATTTATTATTAATATTATTATTTATTAATATTATTAGTGTTATTATTATTATTATTATTATTATTATTATTATTATTATTATTATTTCTGCTGCTATTTCAATAATCATTATTATATTATTTATTATTAATATTATTATTTATTAATATTATTAATGTTATTATTATCATTATTGCTGCAATTTTAATAATAATTATTATATTATTTATTATTAATATTATTAGTGTTATTATCATTATTATTATTATTATTATTATTATTATTATTATTATTATTATTATTATTTTTATTATTATTATTATTATCTTTAAAATAAATTTGTCGTAATCGCAATCATAAAAAAAATATAATTCAAATAAATAATTACGTAAGCCATAATTCGCTGTATTTATTCATAGAATAAAATATTTGGACCTAAAATAAATCCTGATCATTTCAACACAAAATTTAGTAAGTCTTTCTTTCTCTGATTCTTCTGTAATTGAATTTTTCTTCTCAAATAAAATGTTATTATTGGTAGTAAGAGATGTGAGTTTATTTGACTATCATAGCATGCACTTAACTTGTTCCTACATGAAATCGAAACCAGTATTTTTTATTATACTATTTCATCAGTCATTACCAAATATCACAATTTTATACCTCTTTTATCAAATTTATATAAATAAATTTAATATCTTACAAACTAGGATTTTGAGCAATTTATATGATCATTGTGTTAACAAATAAATCTCAACGCAATTAAAGTTTTTAATGGCATATAGTGTTTCTTAAAAACAGTACTTTCAAAAAACAGCTGTTTTTACTGTTTTTTATTAAAATTTAAGGAAATTGATGAGTTTAATTTTTATTGATTTTTAAGTTTACAATTCTACATTTTTCTTCTTACCTTATTATTGTAATAAAAATTTAAAAAAACAAGTGCAGTCAAAGATTTATCTGACAGACCAGATCTAAATTTTGTACAAAAATTTGTGCAAATGGAAAAAACCCGTTCAACATCCGTTGATGTTGGCTTGATTGAAAGAACAGCATTGTATAGCTTCTGTAAATGATCGGTTCGTTGTCCAGTATTTTTAAAAAGAGTAAATTCAGTTTTAACCCATTTGAATTTATCATGTGCAATAAGCAGTGATTCATCTTTTTTAAGCAATAGGTTCAATTCCTCTTGAGTTAGGGTTAGTTAAATCTTTTTCCACTTCATTTGTTGTTTTTTTCTTTATTTTCTTTTCTTTACTCACACAAAATAAGTGCGAAGCAAGATTTTATGCAAAATTGATTGCAGCTTTAGTTGCTAAAACAGAAGGATCCTTGAGACTTCATACGAGCGCCATCAATTCTTTATTCATTCTTCCATCAATTCGTTAAAACTCATTAAAACAGAAATTCCTCTTCGAAAAATTTTACTGAATTTAAAGCAGATGATCTAATTAATTCGATAGATTTTGATGATTTCAAAAAACTTTTGAAAGCACTGGAACCAGTCAAATAGCAGTAGAAAACTTGAGCCGAGAGAATTCAACATTGTTAATCGCCGATACAATTATTGATTTTATGCTTTAGGGTTTTCAGTCATTATAGTCATTTTTTCACTCAATATAAATGTTATAAATGTTATTATTCAATATTGTAAAAATCCAAATTTTATTCGAAATACCAAATTTTAACTATCAATTTCAAGCATTAAAAGCGATTTAGAAATATACCTCATCATATTCCTCCAATATCCCTGAAAATCGTGCAACGAAAAAAAATCAGTTGCTTCTTCTACATATCGTATCAGTTGTTCTTCATTTTCAGGTCGCATTGTTATCACAGTACTTTTCCATTTGAAAAACGAATTTTCTATCGGGTTTAGAAATGGCGATTAGGGTGGTAGAAAAAGTAATTTAAAATTCGTATTATCAATCAAACGCGAAACTTCTCTGCAATGATGAAACTTTACATTATCCATTATAGAAATTCAGGATTTAATATTTTTTGAATGAAACAACTCAATAAACCTCGATAAAAACTCGCGAAATTTCACTATGTTGTAAGGTGTTTTCGTAACGACCTTGAAATACTCCCCAGAAACAGACATTGCTGCACAAATAAATAAATTTTTATTCCTTATCGACGGAACTCGCATTATTGTTTCTTCTCCAATCAAAGCTCTTCCACACCCTCCTCGGTGAAGTGAAAATCCGACTTCATCAATGAAAAAAAAGATCAGAAAATTCATTTTGCAAGTTCATTCATTTTGCAAGTCTAAAATTTCACTGATTAGGGACTTGATTTGACTAGATGTCGTCGATATATTCATATGTTCTGCTAGTACACTTTGTGAGAGTACATTGCAAAGTTGAAGGACCTTATGCATAAATTCCAAACACTGTGTGAACATCGAATGTTGTTTTTGTTACCACTCTTTGTAGGGTTTTCATAATTGATGGTAAATTATTCTTAAGAACCATATAGTTATCTGCCTTAGCTCCAATGAGTAGTACTTAATGAGTGAAGTGAATGGGATTTTGAAGATTGAAAGTTATTTGAAGAACGAACTTTCTCTTGAAGCAGGCCATGTCTTTTCGTGGGTCAAAATATATTTAGTGAGCAGACATCTTTCACGACTAGATTGAGCTGATGATCACAGCAGTGCACAAAGTAAGCATTTGGGGCTGTTTGTTTCATTCGAGCTTGAAGATCTGAATATGAGTCTGACCTTGTCACACATCCATCATACTTTTGTCTTCGAATATTCTCAATGAGCAATTCATGTTTCTTCAGCGGGGAAGCCAGAGAATTGGTATGGAAAGTATACATATCTATGTGTGTGCACACATGGATATATAACAATGTATTTTTTGGAATTTTTGTAAGTTGTGAGTTTTATTAATTTTGAATTGAATTGATTTTTTTTTGGAGTTTTAGATTTAGTCGATTTTGTTTTAAAACGTGGAGTTTTTGTTGTGATTTAAAAAATTTCTTCAATTAATTTTTATTTCCTGCCTTGAGTTAAAATGTCAGCAAATGCAATTGGAATTGACTTAGGAACAACTTACTCATGTGTTGGTGTATTTCAATATGGAAAAGTCGAGATCATTGCCGATGATCAAGGAAACCGTACAACTCCAAGTTATTTTGCCTTTACAAATACAGAACGCTTAATCGACGATGCGGTTAAGAATAAAGTTGCAATGAATCCTAATAATACTGTATTTGATTCTGTTGGGTTTTAGTTCATTTAAGTCGGTAACCTCTGACTCCTCGTGTCCTTTTAATCAAAACAATGAACTACCCAACGTATATTTGTATCACAAAATATATTCGTTTCTCAACAATAAATAATCAATAATCAAAGTTAAGTTTGACCGATTCTCCGATCGGCGTTGATGCTTTGACAAAAGATAATATTCGCCTTTTATTTCCTTAGGTTCTCTTGACCGACGTTTTCCTTTTCTCTTTGATTTGATCCCTTTTCATCTTTTCGTATTCCTATTCTATATCTTCTTTTTCCCTAATTTCTTTAATTCGTTTTAACCTTTCGCCTACTCTCGTTTCTTCTTACCCTAACTGAGGCAAAAGGCCGATTTGCTCTGATTTTCCCATTCCTTATATACTCTTCGAAATCGGGATGACAAATGGTTATTGCCGAGCTAATCTCTCACTTGACATTCGCTTCCACATATCTGCTTCAGCTGTCACCCATAATGGTCCAACGAACAAAGATAATTAATGGTCCGTCCGGCCTTTCTGCACGCACTATATTCTCCTTGTTCTTTTCCAATTAATCATTGTGTCACGCTAATGGGCCCAAATCTTCCTTCTGTTTACTTTTCTCTTTGTTTCATCTTCATCTATCGAGTTCTCCATTGGCTCGGGTTTCCCATTAGCTCGGGTTTTCTATTAGCCAATTAATTAATTAATAAACGTTTTCTGTTTTAACACATTTGAATACTTTTCAACCCTTTCTAACCATTTTCTGATAAATTCCTAATCATCATCTTGTTGACCATTAGCTAATCTATACCTGTCCCGTTTTCCAAATTCGATTTCGATGATTTTACAATTCATTGATTTTTCTCGGATTTTCGCATTCTTGCCTTTCGTAACTGCTTTTGCCATTTCCTAATACTGATTCCATCGTACTTTCCTTTATTATCAATTCTGTGCATGATCATGCTTTTATTTGTCTTTTTTCTTCACTTACTTTTTATTCAACTAAATTTCATTTAAATTTATTTTACTTTACCGACCTCAACAATTCTAAAAGATTAATTGGTAGAAAGTTTGATGAATTCTCAGTGCAGTGACATGAAACACTGGTCATTTGATGTTATAACCGAAGCTGGAAGACAAAAAATCGAATTTCTGATTCAAGATGGATCTGAATCTACATTGACAATTTATCACACTATAACCATTAGAAATATAACACTAAAATTTCGTCTATTAGTTCTATGCAAATGCTATAAAACCTATCTGTAGCAAAAGATTGGGGAAGAGGGGGGTGGGGGTGACGTTTGTTAAATTTTCAGATAAAATTCAAAGAAAATATTCTACCTGAACTAGCGTCAATATGAGGCTAAGTGAAAGCGCAAGAACAATATTCATTTTTTAAATAAAACTTTCTGAAATTTTCGAATTTTGACTATTCATTAGATATTTTTCTATAATTTATTATAATGTTTAATATGGAAAATTAATTTGTAATAACTGTATGGTAGCTGGCTATCTTTGTTGTTCTTTTCAATACAAAATCATGAATTTATTATTTCACTGTAAAAAACTGATTGGTTTCCAAATGTATACAAGTTAGCTAGGGCGCAAGTCTGGATTGTCCCACATCTGACATGAGCTTCATCATCAACTTTGTACTTAAATTGTCAAACATTCCGAATATAAATATTTTTCTAAAATTGAATTCGACATTTATGGCCAGGCTTGTTTGGCACTCAGGGACAAAATTCATATTATACAGTCTCCAAATTTGAAAATCATATTTTATCAAATTAAGTAAAAGTTATCCAATGAATTATAGAGAGAAACGACGTAGACTCATCAAGCCATATTAGTCAAGCATAGTTATTAGCCATATTATTCTTACTATATATCAGGGGTGGCGAACCTTTTTTAGGTTGCGTGCCAATATTTTAAAATTTAAAAATAAAAACACGCTGGCGTGCCAAGTACATTTTTTAGCATTTTTATTGATTCCGTTACATACCATGTGTTCACATTAAGTGTTTCAAGTCTAGTTTAGTCAAAATGAATAGTTATCGTTCTCCATATCGTTCACTCCACCAATCTTGGAATTCCCTGCCACTTCCTTCTTCTGAAAGTTTTATTTTTTGCTTTGAACACGGCATTTTATTTAGCAAAATTTCTATTATTAAATTATTAAATATTTACAAAAAAATTAAATCTTTCACCAATAATGTCAACAAGATGTCTGCGTCATCAAATTCGTGCGCATCTTAACTTGTTTATTTTTACTTGTTAAAACGAATGCGGAATATACAAAAAGTGATAGAAAATAATTAATAGATTTAATCATAAGAAATATATATTCTGCCATCTGAAAATGACCTATTGTTCGATTCCTAGTTAACGGTTTCTAAAATATTTGCACAATAAAATCATGCTGAAGTGTTAAATTGCGATTTCAGTGATTTTATAATACTAAAATTTACACAAATTTGTTTTATCTCAAAGGTTTGGCGTGCCACACGAAATCGTCTCGCGTGCCATAAGGTCGCCAGCGCTGCTATATATGATGTCATGTTTATACTTACAGATTGTAGAGACCTCATAGCAAGTTTTTTTTCAGGATTTGAATTTCACAAACTGTTAAATACAGGGTTTTCAGTTTTTTTAATAATTTTGCAAAATGTTTAACAACAAAATAATATAAAATAAAACTATGAGTAACAACAAAAAATAGATCATTTTTGATTCATAATAGTATCTTGTTGAACTGATCTTCTAATGTACTAGAAATTAAAAGATTTTTAAAGGATAGTTAAAAGATTTTTAAGATATTTAAAAGTTTTTTGCTAATTTTAATTAAATACCAACATTTTAAAATATCTTAAGGGACAATGGTAGAAAGAGAATAATCATCAAAAAATTGATCGAAAAAGAGAAAATTAATCATAACCAAATACTTAAAGGATATATCAGTAAAAGAAATTGCCGAGAGTTTGGAACTAAAGTATCAGACAGTAGTCAGAAGTCAATCACATTCTTGTCATTCATGTTTTCGTTGTTTTTGAAAACGTCTTGTTTTTGAAAAAATTTAGGACTCTATAAAATGAATTTGGAACGGATGACTTTATACTCAATGCCAGAGAATAAATATATTAAATTCAAAGACTGCAGTAAACTATAAAACAGCAGTTTTTCATCTAAACTGACTTTGAATCGGTATTACCTCTAGATGACAAACACTTCCAAAAACATGAGTTGATTGCTATTGAATTCGCACTTATTCATTATGGGCTTCCAATTCGAAATGAAATATTTGTTTGTGAAAACCGTATTATATAGTTTATACGGTCGTTGGAATAATTTCTCCATGGTATAAATTTTATGGAACAAAAGAAAAGAATGAACTCACTTGTGAACCGTATGATGAATACATCAATCGAAATCATTGCTACTTTTGCAAAAAAGATTAGCAATATTCCTGTTCAATATCATGATTACGCGTCAAAATCTTGGTGCTGCATGTCGAGATTGTAATTTAGCTAGAAGAATTAATGCATCTTTACCAATTTTATTTTACAATCTTCGCGGATATGATATTCAACATATTCTAAAATATGCATTAGGAAAATTCCCTGATTGGAATTTAAATGTTATTCTAAAATGAACAGAAATGTTTCTCATGCTTACAGCCACCATTAATGGAAGAAGAATTAGATTCATTGATTCCTTACAATTTTTAAATAGTATCTTGACAAATTTATGAATTGTAACAATTTTAATCCAATTGAAAATTTCTGGTTATAATTTATGTATGTGTTACAATGTATCTAAAAATAAACATAATAGTAATATTATGAATTACTAAATGTAATAAATAAAATAATTAAATAAAATTACTTAATCAAATTTAATTAAAACAAATGAATAAATTAGCCTATATCTGATGAACTTTTAATGACAATATGAGAACCTTGAATAGTTATTGAGGTCAAAGTTCACTAGAATCCAGACGTTATACTTCTTTTATTGTGAAGCGTATGCTTTTTAATAATTACATCATTCCTATGTTTATTTAATTATTTAATTAAAAAATTTAATTGTTTAATTGAATTTTATAATATTTTAATTAAATTAAATAATTATATTTTTTGAGAACATATAAGTTAAAAAGCAAGAAATGAAGAATTCAATTAAAAAGATCAATTAAATTCTGTAATGGAAGGAACACTTCCTATTTTATGTCGAAAACATTTCAATTAACAAGCGGAAATGTATTGCTTATTTGTTTAAATTTTGTTTATAAAATTATAAATGTAACATGTAAATTGATAGTTTAAAAGTATTTTGTTTTGTTTATATAGAATCAAAATGAGTATTATGTGATTTTTTGAGATCCGATATTTTAGATTTGAATATATCATCAAAGGATAAATTAATATACATTATCATTTTACTCATCCATCATACGGCAGTGATGTTGTCAAGACAAGCAGAAAAAATATCTATTCGACTTTGTTTTACTGAGCGATTCACTTGCCGTCTCGCGTTGAATATATGAGTGTTAAAATCAAAACAAAAAGAAATTATTTTCCTTAAAAATTCATTTATTTTTTTTCATATTTTTTGTGTTTTATTTTTCAATGATTTCATTTTCATGAAAATTAATTTGTCAGCTCTCTGATTAGGGCCTAACATAGTCAACTAAACGAATAAAATTTAAGGGGACTCCAAGTTATATCAGTTAAACGGGAAAGTTTTTCAGTTATTTGAAGGGATATATTTCTATATATATCTCCTATTACCCTAATAATTACACAATATTTATTATTTTTAAAAAAACTTTAATTTAATTTAATTTTTGCCTGAATGCCACCTTTTTTGCCAGCCATTGTAGAGAAGCCATCTTAGCCTTGGCCATACATTTTGTCAAGTTTTAATCCAAATATTGTGCACTGATCAATGATTTTTGTCAGCTATGGATGTAACATCAAAATGATCCAGTTTTACAAATCCAAGGAATTCTTTGTGAATAACAATTCCTGTGCTGCAAAAATTCACAAAACGAACTCCTATGGAAATTTGTTCTTTTCCAGATATGTCAGCACTCTCATCTCCGATGATTGAAAATCCAATGGATTTATTGGCCAATCAAACAATTTATTCTCTTATTGGTTCTACAGTCAACTTGATTAGCTCATGTGCTATGCGCACAGATGTATATCTTGCATTGGCTGGTGAAGTTTTCAAATGATTTTTGAGTACTTCATCTCCAGCTTCAATCCTGAAATCGTAGAATCTTGTATTTGGGGACATATTTGTCTTTATTGGAGATTGATCCTGCAAGTCGTCCTCAATTTTGCTTGAATTGTCTTCAATTTTGCTTTTCTTACAAACAGGCAAGTCTAATTCTGTTGTTGTGTCTTCAGTTTGTTGCCTTTTTAAATACTTTCGTATATCCATTTCTAAAAAGGCAAGAAACAAAATTATAAGTATGTTTTGATTTGACAGTATAACAAAAATAAAAAACAGACGGTATTTTTCAAAAAAACAAAATTGGTTCAAAAATTCCATTAACCAATTATTTAAAGGTACATTTACAAAGACATACATAATTTGCAAATAAATTTTAAATAATTTTGAAAAATAAAAAAAATGATCTAACTGACTTGATAAACCCAGAACGTCAGTATTGCAGGTCTCGAAGATATGTAATTGGTATTTGTATGATATTATGTATTATGTTATAAGAAGCTTGAAGAGCCCGATAGAGTCACCGTTAAAAAATGTGGCGGGACAATCGGGGTGCGTGTGTGTAAAAACTTGTGACCACCGAGCGACAAAAAAATGATATTAAAATAATATAGAATAAACGACAACTTTTATTTAAAAAAAATATAAGAACCTTGAAGATTTGGGGTTTGTTACAGTTAACTTGAATACTTGAGATGTTGAGAACTGTTCTTTAATTATTTCTGCCAAGGATCGGGGAAAAAAAGATTTGTAGTTTATTACAGTTAACTTGAATACTTGAGATGTTGAGAACTGTTCTTTAATTATTTCTGCCAAGGATCGGGGAAAAAAAGATTTGTAGTTTATTACAGTTAACTTTAATACTTGAGATGTTGAGAACTGTTCTTTAATTATTTCTACCAAGGATCGGGGAAGAATAGATTAGTTCTGCTTTCTTTTGATAATTATCTGAAATAATTGGTTGAATTGCATAAGTTTCTGTTCAAAATAATTTTTTTCGATTTTTTTTAATTTTTCAATATTTGTATAGCGATAATTTACCATAGTAAATTATCGCTATATAGTTTCCTTATTTAATTTTATAACGGGACTTACACCCAACGAAATGGACCAATGTCCCGTCCCCTTATTCAGAAATTAAAAAGAATAAGATTGTACATTACAGTCAGTTAATACAAATAAGATGATTTGAAATCATTGATTTCCAAATATAATTAATAACATTAAAAAATCAGGAAGCCTCGTTAAATTAAATATTTTTATTAATGTTTTTTATCTTGGGTTTTTCCAACATTGTTTGAGTGCATCTATTAAAATGTGTTTAAATTAATCGAAAAATAGAATGGTTTGAGAAATCCATTGGGGGGGGGTAAGTGCACCTCCATGCCCCCCTTACGGCCACACATGAAAATATATTTTTGAATGCACATTTAAAAATAAAATCATTGTATTGTAAAAGATTATACAGAAATTGAAAATTATTTATTCTGACGAAATAATAATTTTATGCATAAAATATTGATTAATTATAAATTTTATTAATAATTGTAGTGCCTCCACTTTATACAAAAGCAGAAAACTGATCTTTCAATAATGCACGAAATAACAAATCTAGCCACAACAGCCAAAAGCCAATTCACTGAACAACTTGGAACAGAATACAAACCAGCTCATGGATATAATCGCAAATAACTATGCAAATTTTATTATCGAAGCTTTTTAATGAAATAAAATTTTATACCATGTTGCACTTACAATTCATCTATCTTTCCGATTATTAGGTTGCTGTGTGTGTAGCTCCCCCACGACAATAATAATATTCATTTACAATCTTATTGACTTACCATGCATTTATTGCATTGTACTTGAGCTATTATTATTACCTTTTATATCTTATAATATTCGCATACATTTATTGATTTAGAATGTTTGTATTGTATTGTGTTTGTATTTTAATTTTTGATCCTGTTATATATTTTTTCTTTTATCAAACAATATAACTCATTAGATATATTTGTTGGAAATACATTATTAATTAGAGGTACATTTAGTACATTCTTAAGTCATTTATGTATATGAGTTAGAAATACATGAGCATTTTCGATAACATTTAACAAATTCATAAGAAACTTAAAAACATTTAATAGAAATACATGGTCATGTGGAGTAAAATTTAACCGAATCTTAAGCAATCTAAATATATTAGTTAAAAATATTTTATCATTTGAAGTAACCTTTAACAAATTCATGACTAATGTATATTGTTAGAAATGCATTGATATTTAGGGTAACATTTCAGAAATTCTTAGTAAAAAACCATAGTAACTTGAATATTATGATATATTTATGAATACTTGGTAGAAATTCATAGTTATATATAATTAAATATAATTTCACAAATTCTTAGTAAAATAACATGGTTATTTGGGTGTGATTTAGCAATTTCTTACCTACTTTTGATAGGAATTAATAGTAGTCGAGAGAATTAAATGATTATTTGACAAACTTATCTGCCAAAATCTGTGGAGAAGATTGATAGGAATAAAAATTAATTATTTGTGTATTTCTTAATAAATTTTTGTTGAGTCTTTTTATTTTGAAAATCAATGGTAGCAATTTGTAGAGAAGATTGTTAAAATAAAATGATCCATAGCAACTGCTGGTCCACGACCTAATATTTGGCCGCGTACAAAGAACAGATAGATTATTGGTTTGCCGTACGTTATGGGTTGAGTAACACTGATCTATAATTCTTTGAAATCAACCGAGAAAGCTTTTGATAAATTAAGTTTTTCTAGTAAATAGATGGAAGTAGTTTTATTTTGTAAAACATAAGTAACAATTTGTAGAGTAGATTGTTGTGAATAAGCTATAAATCTTTGAAATTCACCAAGAATGCTTCTGTGTATTCAAACAAAGAAATATATTTTTAAGGAGTGGAAGGCATTTTCTCTTTGGTTTAACAGGCTCACAATAAACTCTTTTATTATTATACAATATTACATTTTATTTTTAAGTAAAAATGGTGCACATATAATATTAAGTTGTTACATAAGTTGCCGCCGTTACATGAAACTATTTGTTCTACAAATACTTTTTGATATTTGGTAAAGTGTTATATAGAATTTGAAAGCCCGTTCTATGCTCTACAAAATTAAAGTAATGGTTTTTGCCTATATTATTTAAAATGGATTATAAATGGATTGTCAAGTCGACAAAAAGTCGCATTTTAAACACCTCTTTCTTTTCGCCTTTAATCGAGATCAAAATGAGAGTGAAGCTACCAGAGATATTTGTTCCGTTTATGGAAAAGATCCTATAGCTGAGAAAACTGCTCGGGATTGGTTTGCCAGATTCAAACGCGATAATTTCGACCTCAGCGTTCCGGAAGATCAGTTGTGAAGAGAATTGTGCGAAAAGAAGAATCCTGATTTTTTGACAATTGGAGCTTGGATCCCGCATGAACTCAGCCTAAAACAGAAGGATAAGTAGCTTTTCATTGATGATCAAAGTTTCGCTCGACAACAAGGTACCCATGATCACAAGCAAAGTTTCTTATGCAGAATTTTCACTTTAGATGATAAATGGTGTCTCTATGTGAATATGAAGCAAATGAAAGAATGAGTGAATCCTGGAGTGAAGCCTAAGCTCAGGATGAAAGACCTACATCTGATCAAGATAATGATTTGCGTGTGGTGAAATTGGGAAGGTCTAATCGACTGGGAAATGTTTAGAAAGAACCTGGCAGTAGAAACGAATCTATAAAGCCCAATTCTACAAAAAAGACCGGATTGACAAGATCAGGTGATCCTCCTCCATGACAATGCTCGAATGTTAAAATGGCACTCCAAGAGCTCGATTGGAGGTTCTTTAACATCCCCCTTATTCCCCAGACCTCGCCCAGATGAATTACCATATCTTCCGCTGCCTTTCAAATGAAATGAGGGGTTTTAGCTTCGAAAATTAGTATCATCTTGAGAATTGGCTTAACAACTTCATTCAACACTCGACCTAAGGATTTCTGGCGAAATTGAATCAACAAACTGGTGGAAAGATCGGAAGAAATAGCGAATAATGAAGCAGAGTACATAATTGATCGAAGTGTTATTATTTTGGTTGTTAAAATTCTTTGATTTCTTTGAAAATAAATTGGTCATAGAAAATTTAAATAATAAAGTGTAATTATGATAAATTTATTTTTATTGTTTACATTATTGCTTTCACATTATTAAAGTGTTTCCCAAAGTAATTTAGGTGGCCTTTATGTATTGCGCTTCGATGTGACGCATCGTTTGCTAGCCATGCGAAGTCGGTACTGATTGGATGAATAGTAAATATATTTACAGTCAAATAATTTATAGATGTATTTTTAATTAAATGAATTTCAAGAACAAAAATAATTACTTTTACTAAGTATTGGAATGCCTAAGTTATTTTATGTCTTATCTTAGTTTTTTTAATCGACATTTTATAAATTAAAGTTAAAAATCAATAAATTTCAGAGGGTGGTTGGTGAATAGTTACTCATAATACTAGTAATTGACTAATAATTAGACAAAAATGAAGCTCATGGGAGATTAATCCAAATTAAATTTATAAATCGTGATAGGAAATGAAATCTTCAATGTTATTTCAATATTACTTGTTATATTGGATTGAGCGTGTGGAACTAGATATCAAAACTGGATATCCCTATATGGCTCAACATTTAAGTGAAATTTGCCTCTGGGGAGTGTAGAAAAAAACAAAAAAATATCCGAAAGAGGATATTGTTAAATAACAAAAAACAATTATATATGATATGATATATATATATATATATATATATATATATATATATATATATATATATATATATATATATATATATATATATATATATATATATATAGTCGAACTCGGTTATAATGAACTGCTTGAGGCCAGAAAAAATTAGTTCGTTGTAACAATTATTATTAAAACATCAAAAATGATAAGTTATGCAGGGGTTTTTATTATTGGTTTTTTATTTTTGTTCGGTCATTTTTTAATATAATTTAAAATACTAGTTTGCTTCATAGTTTGCAGTATCGTAATTCGATGTTTCTAGAAAGCTGTTTCTTATCATTGTCGGCAAAAGAGTGTCAAGCTTTTAGTGCTTTATCTCTAAAAAAAGGAGTCGGCAACAATATTTATTTCGCAATTAAACTCTATCCTATATTTTGCCAGTTCATTATATCCTCAGTTAAGACAGATCTAGTACTGATTGACCGATGTAACTAGGTCTGTCTAAACATATATAGTCCTTATTCAGATGTGCCGCAATCAAGTCCTCATCAATTCTGATTGATTTCCTGAAAGTTGGCTTTGAGGCATATACAATCATCTTTTCAGCTGAATTGTATAGCCTCAAATTCATCCTTTTCTTTAAGTTCTCAGCGGATTTCCCATATAAGCTGTTGTTATAAAGCTTAAACAAACCTCTCAAATAACTCACTGGTTGATTGGACTCTTAATGTAGTGTTTTAATTTATATAAGAACGAAATATAGGTGCTTGCGTGAATACAATGCTCTATAAATTTTAACAACTGTCCTACCGAGTGAAGGATAAATTTTAAGAAGCCTCCAATGAAGAACATGGTTCATGTTTTCAACTTTGCTTATAAACCATGGCACCTTTCAGGTTGAAAATATCTGTTTTTACTCGTAAATCATCGAGGCACTGTTGCCTGAAATCAAGAAATATATATCCATGCGGTATTTTTGTAGCATCTTGAAATGCACTGATAAGAAAATTACGATTGTTGGGGTATGCTTGACGTTCAAGAAAATCAATCACAGTTGCATCTCTAGGTTTCTTGAAAAGAACTAAATATTGAACATTTAAATTACGTGTTCGATGTGCACCACCTTGAAAAAATTAATTTTGTGTTATGAAAATAATTGTTACACCAATATGTCTGCTGATTTTAGTGAATAAATTATTAAAATCTTTTCTTTATTAGCTTCTTGGTACAAATCATCGATAATGATGACATCACCTTTCTTCAACCGACTGGACCAGTTTTTATCAAATCCCTTTACTATTTTCATGTTTTTTAATTTACAGAAACTTGATTGTGTCAATCCATGTTCTTCATCAGCGCCCCTATGCCAATAAATCCTGTTGAATTTCGTTTTGAATAAATTTGATTTTAGTAATTTTCAAACAAATAATGTTTTGCCGCTACCATTCGAACCAACGATTTGGTATACTGCATCCTTTCTTAATTCCATTTCAAATTTTATAATATATATATGTATTTGTTTATATTCGATGATTTAATGAACTCGTGCTAAAATTGTATATAAAGAGTAGTTTTTCATAAATGATTTAATAATGTTAGCAAATATAAATTATCGAGGAAATTTAGATGTATCGAATATGAGGTTCCCATCAGGAAAACCACAGCAAATTGTCGATAGAAGCGGGAAATACCTGATAATATTTTTCAAGACAGGTAATGCAGAATCATGGGATGTAAGGAACCATTGGATATTAATAAATTACAATATCAAATATAAAATATTAAAATCCAATCAATTACCGTTACTATGGATATGGGACATAGCATCAATCTATATAACATGTCGAGAAAATGTGATTGTGTGTTTGAACCGGAATTGTTTCCGGCACTAAGACTATTAAAATATAACCCTATATGTGTTAATGTGTTTGCTAGTGGAAAGGTTGTCATGCTTGGGTTGAGAAATTTGGAATATAGGGAATTTGTTAACAATGTTCGGAATGAGATATTTTCATTGGTCAATTTCTAATTGGTTAATTTCTAATTGGTTAATGATTGTTTTAAACAAACTGTTTTTTAAAACATGTAAAATATTCAAAGCTCTGCTATAACAGCGATGAAAGAAAATGAACATTATGGTAAGTTTAAAATTTTTATTATTACTGGGATTAATCATTTTATTTACAGATGAATATCAGGCAATAATACTCGATAGGTTGTATTTCTATTACCCATGAATGTATGATATCCTGAAAGATCGAGATGCTGCAATAATTCCAGATTTAATATACAATGAAACCAGAATCTGGATATTTGATATTATCAATACATTTCGCTGGGATGTGAAGATTGGAAGAACAGTGAAGGAAGTGAAACAAGAAAACCCCTGCGTTTTTGGATGCAGGTGTTGCAATTTCCGATACCAAAGATATGTTGAATGGTCTTTGGTAAAGACTCTTCGAAATTACCATTCAAATCAAATTGTCTCAAAATAAATCTTTATGTTTAATTATTTTTTGTTTTTTTAGTAAATAGTAATAGTAATAGAAATAATAATAGAAATAAAAATAATAATAGAAATAGAAATAATAATAATAAAATAATACTAAACATAATAATATAATTTATAGAAATAGTTCCATAATGTTCCTGTTGACTACCTCATTTAACAAGTTTTCAATGAAATTTATTTGCGACATTTCTACAGTAATTTAAAATGTTTTATTTTTACTACGGAATTGTGTTCCGTATGATTCTGGTTGGTTGATAGACTATAAATGTAAAATATATATGAGTTTTGATTTGTTACAACATGAATACAATATTTCCATTGGTAATTAGTATAATTTGTGTGTGCTCACACAATGCAACAATAACGATGGAGTCTTCAAATAAATCAATATGTGTTTGTCCAAATACCGCCAAGTTGATGGATATTTTATATATTCTTGACAAACCGAAATGAGCAAAGCATCCAGGAAATAGAATATCCGAAAGATTGGAGAATTTAGAAAACAGCTATGACCTATCATTTGAATATATATAAAATATATAATTTAAATTTATTGATCATATTGATAATTTCAATAAATCAATTGTTGAAAATAAAAAGAATATGAAAATTATTTTTGATCATTTATTAAGAAAGATTAAATTAATAATAAGCGAAATTCAAACAATCAAACAGAATATCTGAAAAGCAATTCAACGTTATCAATTTCAAACAATATTGCTGCAAATATGAGTACATCAATATTTGGATTACCATTGTTAATTTTAAATTATTTTATTGTTTAATAAATGTATTAATATGTTTTATTGATTTGTTTAATAATAATGTGTGATAATACGTATTATAAGTTTTTGAAAAATTCGAAGATTTTTAACCCTTTGAAGGTTATTGACTCACCATAAACCTTTGATGGTCTGATCAGCATACTCACCTCTCAAATACCTTTCGAATGATCTATCAAATAAAAAAATCGGTTTTTTGTCCCTACTAAATCTGATTTTTTTTCCGACAACACCAAATTTTATGATGTTATATCTATATATTTTTAATTTATGATGTCGGCTAGAGTTTTAGTTTAAAATTAGTTACTTTCCCTTGAATTTAAGTAAATCTATTACAGCCATATTTCAGAGAAAAAAGTAAATGAGTTTTGTTTTTATAATCATAAATCAGTTTTATTCGATCGAAATTTAGATTTTGTAAGTATCTCTAATTTTACTATTTGGCAAACTATTTGCATTAAATAATTTAATTATTTATTGTTGATAACGAAAGCTAAAAATGAGTTATCAGCATAAATCTGGAGTCCAAAAACGAAAACTTGCCAAGGAAAATAAGGAAAAATCGAATTTAGGAAGACAAACATTAGACTCTCTGGGATTTACAACTTTCCAAAGATCCTAATTTAGTTGATTCATAAGAACCACCAACAAAACAGCAAAAACATCCTGAAAATGACAATTTGGCAAACAGAGAAACAAGCGGAAATAATGATTATGAAACGGAAATCGATGCAAATCAAAATGAAGTCACTGATATAAGAACATTGCGAGTCATTCAACGTTGTTCAAAACTTTTTTTAGAGGCAGTTGCAAAAGAGCCTGAAAAAGTTTTAAAAAAATAATGTTACTCGAATAAAGTGGTTTTTCTAAAATTTAAATTAAATTTCTGTTTGAATCTACGTCCGATAATTTGTTTCCCGTTTTGTTTGTATGCAAGCATACTAATGCTCAATTGTCATGGGCGCTGGATCTATTCTGCTGCCTATGACCATTGAGCTGTGGCATCGAGTGATCTATTCCCGAACCAAGAGGCGCATATCAAGGGCTGCAAATTTTCATTTGTTGTTCAACATTTTCAAATATATTCCATATCGAAAAAAACAATTGTCCGTTCTACCAAAAGTATGCTTGCATACAAACAAAACACATAACAATTTAGATTAAAAGAAAATATTATAATAATCGATAAATGACCCGCGTTAATCATTTTACAGGGGGCCCGGCCCTGCCTCTTAGGATATATATATAACAATACTTGGTAAAAAGAGAGAACATTTGGTTATTATCTTACGATATTGGTAGGCTAGGATTAGTTCCCGTCTTAGATGTTTTCCCATTTTGATCAACCGTTTCTCAACACGGAGGGAACTATAAAAAATTGTATTAATGTTAATAATAATCTTTTAAATTTACTCAGCTATTGTTATTTATAAATTTCATTCGACTGAAAAGCGAAAAACAGCTTGAACTTAATTTTGTTAGAAAGGAAATTGAAATTTCAATGTCTTAAAGTAGATGTGCTTTCGACAGAATGACTTTAACATTGAAATTTTGGGAAAATTAAAATTTCTGTAAATTTCATCAAAAGATTAATTAAATATTGAAATATTTTTTGTTTCTTGATTCAAATTTTATTTTTTGTATACTTTAATTTTTGTTTTATTGAAGTGATTACGATATACATCTATATACGAATATATCAATATGATGATTTATAATTTTGTTTAAAATAAAATACTAAATTATTAAAGTTCTAAAAAGACTAATTAGCTATAAACTACTTCAAATAAATTATACTTTAAATTAAAATTAACGCAGCTAAATTTATTTAACATTGTCTTTAATATCTTTAGTATGATTTTGTATTTTGTTTTACTATGAACATTAAATGAAACAAAAAAATCATTATCGACCAATGAACCTAACATTATTATAAAGTTTGTGGAGACGGAATAAAATTCTAATTCCTGGGACAAGTGCAGGTGGCGGAAATTGTGTATTGAAAACATTTACAAAGTTTGATTAATCTGTCATTTAGAGATTTCATGGAATTTTTTGAAAAATAAATGAACAATTTATTAAAAATAAAAATTAAAAATTAAATAATTTTTTTTTACTTTATTTATTAACAATCTTTTAAGAACTCAAAAGACTAAAAGTAAAAATAGTAATAATCTTAATATTCCCACCAAATAAATAATGAGACAACATAAAATACATGTAAACAAATCAAGATGAATCTTTGCAATTAAACATATTAATCCAATATAAAAATGCAATAACAAATTTTGGATAAAAATATAATTAAAATATATTCTTAACCCCACGCGGGATTTTTGTTGCCAAAATTTCACCTGTAAAATGTATTATTTGCTGATTTTGAAATTTGATTCTATTTTGATTGTTTTTAATCATTTTTTAGACAAAATTGTTATGTTAGTATTAATTTGAAAAATTTATAAATAATATTTTCGTTTAAAATCAATTTGAATAATTAAAATTTCCAAGATTATTTTTTAAAAATATATCTAAATATTTTCGCTTATTGAATTTGCTTATTATTTCGCTATTATCTAATTGTAGCCAAAAGTTATCTTCCTGTACAATGGGTTAAGCTATATATTTTTAGCTTATTATTATTATTATTATTATTATTATTATTATTATTATTATTATTATTATTATTATTATTATTATTATTATTATTATTATTATTATTATTATTATTATTGTGTTATAAGAACTTTTTTCAAATTTCACCACTGATTTCTTTTCAATAGATATTGTATTCATTATTGTTATTATTAACCCAACATACAGAAAATATTTTCAGAAAAAGTAAAAGATTTCTCAAAACAAATCAAAAATCACTTATGTAATTAAAACCACTTGAAAAAGATACCGAAAATTCATGTTAGACTTGTAATAGCTCAATTTGGGCAGCTAAATTTCAATGCTGGCCAGTTCAGAACTTTTTAATTATGATGGGCTTCAAAATATCAATCACCAGAAATATTGCTCTTATTTAAAATAAAATTTACAGAAATAATTCGTAAACATTTATTTGACATAACTTTGTAAATCATTTTAGGAACATAATTGCAGATTTAGAAACTAGTAATAATGTGCAATTTTATTAGCTTCATTAAAAAATTAATGAAAAAAAAATAATAAAAAATAATGAATGCTAGAGAATAAATAAAAGCTTTTCATTATTTTTGTTATATCCTGCAGTGCATAATTTATAAAAAAAATAAATAAATTTTTTTCTAAATTTTTCAATAGTGTTTTAAAACTTGCAAATTGTAATAGAAATAATACATGAATAATTCTGACAGATATTACTAAATTACAATGATTGCATTATATTACAATAATATATATTTTATATATCCTAGCGCGGCCCGGTACGAGATTTTAAAATTTTTCGCGACTCACCTTATGAAAAAAATCATTTATTTACAAAACAAATTTTAATTTTTAATAAAAATCAAGTTATTTGTTTGTTTATTTCATACACAAAAAGTGCAAAATAATTATATAACAAAACCATAAGTAATTAAAAAAATATCCATTATCTTCATGTAAAACTTTAGTAAATGAAGTAAACTTTGTTTTAAACATTTTGCCCATAGTGCAAAGGATGATGTTGTCTGTCACCACATAACAATTTCAAAGTAGGAAGTAATGATGTTAATTTTATTCTCAAATTAGGTTCGACATCCAATCAATTTACATACTTATTTTTTAAGTACACTAAGGCTGAGAACGGGAAGGGAAGACCTGGCAAAGTTAGCACAGTAGTATATAATAAGGACTCCAGGACACTTTCAAGGTCATCCCAATGTCCAGATCAAATATAGGTCAATCGAATCATTTATTTTTTAAATTAACATTTTATTTAATTACTTCTTTTTAATTTTTTTTTTTTTTTTTTTTTTTTTTCATTTTAATTTTATTAATTAATTATTTTATTATGTTTTATTTTAATTTATTACATTTAATTAATTTATTAGTTTATTAATATTTTATTTTAATTACTTACGCTATTTAATTATTATTATTATTATTATTATTATTTTTTTTTTTTAATTAATTTATTTATTTTTTAATTTTATTTAATTACTTCTATTTTTTTTTTTTTTAATTTTACATTTACATTATATTCTAACAAGAGGTAAATTATAACGATAATATTTCAATTTGAATAAAATTTTAATTAGTAATTATTCAATTTGAATAAATTTTAATTAGAAATTATTTAATTTATTATAAAATAAAACGCTGAGTTAATTTTAGATAAACTGGATATTAATATTTCGGAAAAAATAAATAAAATAAACACAAAAATAATATTTCTTACTTGAAACTAATTATCTAAATTAATTGGACAAATGAATAATTAAATGATAAAACACATTTTAATTAACTAAGTCAAACAATTCACAATATATATTTTATTATTCACATAAATTTAATTGTTAAAGTGCTTGTTTCGATTTGCATTCATTTCTAGACATAGTAGTTGCAATATGCATTTGGCGAATCTTATAGTGACCGTAGGCATAACTTTCATTACAATTGTACCAATACCTTTTATCGTCCAAACATTGGAGAGCTCGTTTTTCTGTCATGAAAGTATACAACTGATGATTGACACTTCCTATTCTTTTTTGTGGGATGCTCACTGTTCCACCATCAGTATACACTTTTTTATAGGCTTCATGTGTAAGATTAGAGTTTGTAAGTCTTATTCCTTTGGCTTTTAGAGTGTTTTTATCGCCTTGGAGTGAGTAGCACTTGGGTCGAAGAAACACCCATTCTTTATATTGATTTCCTTTATTCTCATCCTTGAATTTCCCGATTACCGAACAAATTTTATCAGAGAACAACGGATCAGTCACTGGATAATTTGAAGTATCTAGGAGCCCATCTTCAATCATTTTTGGATATAGTTGTAAGCGTAAATCTACATTTTTACACTCTAAAAAGAAGGAATCTGTGTCACCGGCTACGATATTAATTTGACAATTGAATTCTTCTCTATAACTCTGTAGTTCTTTATATTGAAACTGGTACATGCGAAGTTTGGATAAATCAAGTACGGTTTGTCCAATATACATTGGTCTATCTAAACACACAATTTCCTTATTGAGTATAACAGCAATGAGATCATCCGCAATCTTGATGCTACGACGAAACATAGGATGACTACAATAAGTTATCAATCTTTTGCTTTTGCTGCATAATCTCAAATTTATACGTTTCTTCAAGTTTTCCACAGTTTTACCGTATAAACTGTTGTTCTTTAACTTATAATAATCTCGCTGAAACGAATCCGTACTAGCTGCTCTCATTTTGGTATTGTAATCAATATATCCTTTGAAAATAGCCACTTGCTTGAATTCTACAGCACGATTAACTTTTGTGACTTTTGCGCCGTAACTCAACCACTCTGTCAAAACTCTACCATTAACTACATAGTTTTTCTTAGGCTCATGAGTTAACAACAGCTTTTCAACTTTACTACCAGGTGGATAACAAAGCTCAGGAGCTATAGGTAAATCATCTAGCTTATCTTGTATACTATCAGGAATGACGATGTCAACCTCTAGAACATATCCAAGATCTCCATCAAACTTATCCCCATTTGCACATCTTTCAACAATACCATTCATTTCAGTCTGATCATTTATCCATCTAAATTCCCCAACAGGAAGTTTTTGCGACAGCGCCCATCCATATAAATTATTAACATCTAGGTATAACATTTGTGTTGATTCATCAGATTCAACATGGTGTTTGTTGATAAATGTCATTTCACCACGAATACCAGCTTCAAATAAACGGTAAAACTCTGTATCTTGAATAAGTTCTATCGGTTCAGGTAACTATTTAATAGCTGATGCACAACTTAATCCGGGTATGGAAACAAACGATAGAGCCTCAAGTCCATCTTCGTCAAATGTTTTTTCTCTGAAAGCTTCAAAAACATCGGCCAACAGAAAAACATCCAACTTGAGATATACTAGCATATAATCTAGCAGTGTCTCACAGTTGTATTGTTGCCAGATTCGATTTGCATGTATATAATCTTCTTGACTAACTCCCTCCCAAATCGGTGGTAATTCTGTTATTGACTGTAAAACATCCATTGATGTAGCCATATCATAAGGAAAAATGGTTTTACAAGTGATCATCTGTGATTCGAAAACATCTGAGGTCAGTGGAAGACGTGGCAAGTTTTTTGATAAATTTGCCAAGCTGCTATTTAAAAATTGTAAGGAATCAATGAATCTAATTCTTCTGCCTTTCGATGTCGCTGTAAGTGTGAGAAACTTTTCTGTTGATTGAGGATTAACATTTAAATTCCAATCGGGGAATTTTCCAATTGCATATTTAAATATATGATGAATGTCATATCCACGAAGATTATGAAATACAACAGGTAAAGACGGATTGATTCTTCTAGCCAAATTACAATCTTGACACGCTGCTCCGAGATATTGACGAGTAAAACAATCATGATCTCGAACAGGTATATTGATAATCCTTTTACAAAGGTAGCAATGAGTTTGGTTCGTAAATTCTTCCTGCTGTTCCCAAGTGAGTCCCATCATTTCCTTTGATCCAATAATTTTGTACCACGGATAAACTATGTCTGTAGCTATATCATCCAATGCTTGTACAAACTGAATGATACAGTTTTTCCCAACAAATGTTTCATTTCGAATCGGACAACCTTGATGAAGAAGCACAAATTCAGATGCAATCGGCTCATGTTTTTGGAAGTGCTTGTCATCTAGAGGTAATATTGATTCAAAGTCCGCGTAGACAACAAACTGCTGTTTTATAGTTTTACTCCAGTCTTTAAATTCGATATATTTATTCTCTGGCATTGAGTATAGAGTCGTCCGCTCCACATTCTTCCTACAAAGACCTATATGTCTTTCAAAAGCAGGACGTTTTCGAAACCCATGAAGATATGTATGACACCAATGTGATTGGATTCTGACTCCTTCTACTCTATCTCTGTAATTGAGCAGTCGATCGAGATTAGTTACAGCCAAAAAATGATAATTTAATTCTAAAATTTAGTTAATATTTTAATGATTAAAGGAAATATTACCTTCTTCAATCAATAAGAGATATATCTGAGATCCCGTCGAAGTACTTCTATATACCAAGTCAACGAACGGATTCTTGAAAATATCATTAGTTTTTTGTTTAATTGGATCTTTATTATATTTGAGAACATTGATCGCTAGATTTGGATTCATTGCTTCAAATTGGCAAATGTTAACCAACTTCATTGGAAACCAATCTGATTTCCATTTTAACTCTAAATATATATATATATATATTTTTAGAATGATATAAATATATATTACCACTTAAATTATATTTCATTACTCTTTCTCTGTGGTGTTTTATGTCATCATAATGTAATACAGCCAGTATGCTATATAAAAAGCAGAATTGATCATTATTTTGAACATTAACTAAAGCCTGGCAGTTTTTCAGGTAATTTGGCGTTTTAATGTAACTTGAACCTAAGTAAATATCTTGATTTATATATATATAATAATGTAAATAAACTTACCAGATACATGTATTATGTCTGATAATTTAGTTAAAATCATAGTAACTTCTAATATTTTATGAATTCTCCACCCACTACTTTGTTGAGTGTATTTCTCCAACTTTTCTTTTAATTTTTCAATTCCATCATTAATAAATGAAGATGACATTGTAATTGCTTTATTCGACAAACACCATTTTTTAATTTCACCATCCTCTTTGATAAACTCTGCACAAAGTCCAAATTGGATTTTTACTGTCCCCATTCGTTGAATATGATCTTCTATTTCTTTGATGAGACAATCTGGAACAACAATGTCAGGAGAATTAATTGCAGATACATCGCTTGTCAATTCAACACGAGAACCATTTAAGTCAGACTCCCGACGTGGACACAATTGTATGTTAGAGTCTCCATTTCCGTAAAATATTGACTTTCGTTTTGTGGTGCCAGAGTTTTGTCTAACTATATTTATAATTAATATTAAACAACTTAAATAACATAACTTGTAACATATTCTTTAATCTGCTTAGGATCGTATGATGTGTTCATTTTCGATTGTACTATAAAAAATTAATAATTGTTAATAGTAGAAAGAGTATTACTTTTAGTGATCATCCTGCTCTTCGTTTCTTCGAATCTTCTAAGATGGTGTCCGTGTTGTCGTACAAACATTAACCACCTACCTGGTGATATAATGAGACATTCCGGACATATGTAACCCGATAAGGTAGAGTCATTTATCTTGAAATATGATGATGTAACTGATTTACAGTTCTCCACATCTTCATGACTTTCGGCAATACAAAATTTATATAAACTGCATCCGTTCACTAAAAGAAAATAATCAATAATATTAGATAGAGAATAAAAAATTATTCACTTATATAAGTTAAATTAAAAGTTTAAATGACAAACATTTGAAAAGTTACTGCTTATATATTACACATGATTAAATTCTGACCAATCAAAATGAAGGAAGGGGTAGGAAAAATAAATATATTCTGACCAATCAAAATCAAGGAAGGGGTAGGAAAAATAAATGCATTACGTTGCAGTATTTTAAAACTTCAATATATTTTAAAACACATTTTGATGCTAAAGTTGACTTATTTAACATTTTTCATAATAATTTAATAAAAAATAATGTGATGAACCCACAAAGTAATATCATTTTTCATCAAATTGCAAAACAGTAATAACGTTTTCATAAAATTGTAACAAAGTAATAACATATTTCAGATAAATTTTCAACAGTTGTAAAATATTTAAGCAAATTGTAACAAGATTAGAAAATATTACAACAAAGTAGTAACATATTTCAGAGAATTTCAACAAAGTTGTAAAATATTTATCAAATTGTAACTAAAATAATAAAAATATTGCAACAAAGTAATAAAATAATGATGTTAATTGGGACAAATCAATACGTTATTTCGAAGACCGACAACAAATTAAAAAGAATATTGTAATAAATTGTGAAGTCTTTCAGTAAATTACAACAAAGTAATAACATATTTCGGAAATATTTCACCAGATGTAAAATATTTAAGCAAATTGTTATAAGATTATAAAAATAGTGCAACAAAGTAATAAAATAATACAAAATTTTAAACTCTAGATCAATCCATTTTATAGAAAATTAAATTTTATCTCTATAATATATGAATAAATATACAAGGAAATTACGTTAACTGTATGAAAAATACAAATTTATCGTAAAAACATGTGTGTATTACACACAACATACGAGACATAATTTTTAATCAAGCTATTTTATAGAAAATTAAATTTTATCTATATAATATATGAATAAATATCCAAGGAAATTACGTTAACTGTATGAAAAATACAAATTTATCGTAAAAACATGTGTGTATTACACAAAAAACAAGATACATAATTTCTAATCAATCCATTTTATAGAAAATTAAATTTTATCTATATATTATATGAATAAAATCCTAAGAAAATTACGTTAACTTTATGAAAAATACAAATTTATCTTAAAAACATGTGTGTATTACACACAGAACAAGATACATAATTTCTAATCAATCCATTTTATAGAAAATTAAATTTTATCTATATATTATATGAATAAAATCCTAAGAAAATTACGTTAACTGTATGAAAAATACAAATTTATCGTAAAAACATGTGTGTATTACACACAAAGCGACAAACTAAAATTGTAATTGAGCCATTTTATAGAAAATTAAATTTTATCTATATAATATATGAATAAAAATCCAAGAAAATTACGTTAACCGCGCGAAAAATACAAATTTATCGTAAAAAACATGTGTGTATTACACACAAAGCGACAAACTAAAATTGTAATTGAGCCATTTTGTAGAGAATTAAATTCTGCCTATACATGGTTACACTTTAATCCCAATCGAACAAAGAGAAAAGAGAGAAAAAGAGAGAGAAAAAACAGTAGAGTAGGGTATTGTGTGGACCCGGGTGAAACCTTTGCATAGATCTCTTCAAGACCTTTCGAATGATGTGAATAAAATAAATTTTAATTATAAAATACCGCAACGTAATATATTTTTAAAATACCGCAACGTAATATAAATTTTAAAATACCGCAACGTAATATAAATTTTAAAAAAAAAAAATTTAAAAAAAAAAAAAAAAAAAAAATTTAAAAAAAAAAAAAAATTTAAAAAAAAAAATTTAAAAAAAAAAAAAAATTTAAAAAAAAAAATACCCCCCCCTCCCCCCGGGGGGGTATGACGTCATATGTCTTTGTGACATCATCGATGACGTCATATGTCTTTGTTCCCGGGTCCACACAATACCCTACTCTACTGTTTTTTCTCTCTCTTTTTCTCTCTTTTCTCTTTGTTCGATTGGGATTAAAGTGTAACCATGTATAGGCAGAATTTAATTCTCTACAAAATGGCTCAATTACAATTTTAGTTTGTCGCTTTGTGTGTAATACACACATGTTTTTACGATAAATTTGTATTTTTCGCGCGGTTAACGTAATTTTCTTGGATTTTTATTCATATATTATATAGATAAAATTTAATTTTCTATAAAATGGCTCAATTACAATTTTAGTTTGTCGCTTTGTGTGTAATACACACATGTTTTTACGATAAATTTGTATTTTTCATACAGTTAACGTAATTTTCTTAGGATTTTATTCATATAATATATAGATAAAATTTAATTTTCTATAAAATGGATTGATTAGAAATTATGTATCTTGTTCTGTGTGTAATACACACATGTTTTTAAGATAAATTTGTATTTTTCATAAAGTTAACGTAATTTTCTTAGGATTTTATTCATATAATATATAGATAAAATTTAATTTTCTATAAAATGGATTGATTAGAAATTATGTATCTTGTTTTTTGTGTAATACACACATGTTTTTACGATAAATTTGTATTTTTCATACAGTTAACGTAATTTCCTTGGATATTTATTCATATATTATATAGATAAAATTTAATTTTCTATAAAATAGCTTGATTAAAAATTATGTCTCGTATGTTGTGTGTAATACACACATGTTTTTACGATAAATTTGTATTTTTCATACAGTTAACGTAATTTCCTTGTATATTTATTCATATATTATAGAGATAAAATTTAATTTTCTATAAAATGGATTGATCTAGAGTTTAAAATTTTGTATTATTTTATTACTTTGTTGCACTATTTTTATAATCTTATAACAATTTGCTTAAATATTTTACATCTGGTGAAATATTTCCGAAATATGTTATTACTTTGTTGTAATTTACTGAAAGACTTCACAATTTATTACAATATTCTTTTTAATTTGTTGTCGGTCTTCGAATAACGTATTGATTTGTCCCAATTAACATCATTATTTTATTACTTTGTTGCAATATTTTTATTATTTTAGTTACAATTTGATAAATATTTTACAACTTTGTTGAATTCTCTGAAATATGTTACTACTTTGTTGTAATATTTTCTAATCTTGTTACAATTTGCTTAAATATTTTACAACTGTTGAAAAATTTATCTGAAATATGTTATTACTTTGTTACAATTTTATGAAAACGTTATTACTGTTTTGCAATTTGATGAAAAATGATATTACTTTGTGGGTTCATCACATTATTTTTTATTAAATTATTATGAAAAATGTTAAATAAGTCAACTTTAGCATCAAAATGTGTTTTAAAATATATTGAAGTTTTAAAATACTGCAACGTAATGCATTTATTTTTCCTACCCCTTCCTTGATTTTGATTGGTCAGAATATATTTATTTTTCCTACCCCTTCCTTCATTTTGATTGGTCAGAATTTAATCATGTGTAATATATAAGCAGTAACTTTTCAAATGTTTGTCATTTAAACTTTTAATTTAACTTATATAAGTGAATAATTTTTTATTCTCTATCTAATATTATTGATTATTTTCTTTTAGTGAACGGATGCAGTTTATATAAATTTTGTATTGCCGAAAGTCATGAAGATGTGGAGAACTGTAAATCAGTTACATCATCATATTTCAAGATAAATGACTCTACCTTATCGGGTTACATATGTCCGGAATGTCTCATTATATCACCAGGTAGGTGGTTAATGTTTGTACGACAACACGGACACCATCTTAGAAGATTCGAAGAAACGAAGAGCAGGATGATCACTAAAAGTAATACTCTTTCTACTATTAACAATTATTAATTTTTTATAGTACAATCGAAAATGAACACATCATACGATCCTAAGCAGATTAAAGAATATGTTACAAGTTATGTTATTTAAGTGTTTAATATTAATTATAAATATAGTTAGACAAAACTCTGGCACCACAAAACGAAAGTCAATATTTACGGAAATGGAGACTCTAACATACAATTGTGTCCACGTCGGGAGTCTGACTTAAATGGTTCTCGTGTTGAATTGACAAGCGATGTATCTGCAATTAATTCTCCTGGACATTGTTGTTCCAGATTGTCTCATCAAAGAAATAGAAGATCATATTCAACGAATGGGGACAGTAAAAATCCAATTTGGACTTTGTGCAGAGTTTATCAAAGAGGATGGTGAAATTAAAAAATGGTGTTTGTCGAATAAAGCAATTACAATGTCATCTTCATTTATTAATGATGGAATTGAAAAATTAAAAGAAAAGTTGGAGAAATACACTCAACAAAGTAGTGGGTGGAGAATTCATAAAATATTAGAAGTTACTATGATTTTAACTAAATTATCAGACATAATACATGTATCTGGTAAGTTTATTTACATTATTATATATATATAAATCAAGATATTTACTTAGGTTCAAGTTACATTAAAACGCCAAATTACCTGAAAAACTGCCAGGCTTTAGTTAATGTTCAAAATAATGATCAATTCTGCTTTTTATATAGCATACTGGCTGTATACATTATGATGACATAAAACACCACAGAGAAAGAGTAATGAAATATAATTTAAGTGGTAATATATATTTATATCATTCTAAAAATATATATATATATATATTTAGAGTTAAAATGGAAATCAGATTGGTTTCCAATGAAGTTGGTTAACATTTGCCAATTTGAAGCAATGAATCCAAATCTAGCGATCAATGTTCTCAAATATAATAAAGATCCAATTAAACAAAAAACTAATGATATTTTCAAGAATCCGTTCGTTGACTTGGTATATAGAAGTACTTCGACGGGATCTCAGATATATCTCTTATTGATTGAAGAAGGTAATATTTCCTTTAATCATTAAATATTAACTAAATTTTAGAATTAAATTATCATTTTTTGGCTGTAACTAATCTCGATCGACTGCTCAATTACAGAGATAGAGTAGAAGGAGTCAGAATCCAATCACATTGGTGTCATACATATCTTCATGGGTTTCGAAAACGTCCTGCTTTTGAAGACATATAGGTCTTTGTAGGAAGAATGTGGAGCGGACGACTCTATACTCAATGCAGAGAATAAATATATCGAATTTAAAGGACTGGAGTAAAACTATAAAACAGCAGTTTGTTGTCTACGCGGACTTTGAATCAATATTACCTCTAGATGACAAGCACTTCCAAAAACATGAGCCGATTGCATCTGAATTTGTGCTTCTTCATCAAGGTTGTCCGATTCGAAATGAAACATTTGTTGGGAAAAACTGTATCATTCAGTTTGTACAAGCATTGGATGATATAGCTACAGACATAGTTTATCCGTGGTACAAAATTATTGGATCAAAGGAAATGATGGGACTCACTTGGGAACAGCAGGAAGAATTTACGAACCAAACTCATTGCTACCTTTGTAAAAGGATTATCAATATACCTGTTCGAGATCATGATTGTTTTACTCGTCAATATCTCGGAGCAGCGTGTCAAGATTGTAATTTGGCTAGAAGAATCAATCCGTCTTTACCTGTTGTATTTCATAATCTTCGTGGATATGACATTCATCATATATTTAAATATGCAATTGGAAAATTCCCGATTGGAATTTAAATGTTAATCCTCAATCAACAGAAAAGTTTCTCACACTTACAGCGACATCGAAAGGCAGAAGAATTAGATTCATTGATTCCTTACAATTTTTAAATAGCAGCTTGGCAAATTTATCAAAAAACTTGCCACGTCTTCCACTGACCTCAGATGTTTTCGAATCACAGATGATCACTTGTAAAACCATTTTTCCTTATGATATGGCTACATCAATGGATGTTTTACAGTCAATAACAGAATTACCACCGATTTGGGAGGGAGTTAGTCAAGAAGATTATATACATGCAAATCGAATCTGGCAACAATACAACTGTGAGACACTGCTAGATTATATGCTAGTATATCTCAAGTTGGAGGTTTTTCTGTTGGCCGATGTTTTTGAAGCTTTCAGAGAAAAAACATTTGACGAAGATGGACTTGAGGCTCTATCGTTTGTTTCCATACCCGGATTAAGTTGTGCATCAGCTATTAAATAGTTACCTGAACCGATAGAAACTTATTCAAGATACAGAGTTTTACCGTTTATTTGAAGCTGGTATTCGTGGTGAAATGACATTTATCAACAAACACCATGTTGAATCTGATGAATCAACACAAATGTTATACCTAGATGTTAATAATTTATATGGATGGGCGCTGTCGCAAAACTTCCTGTTGGGGAATTTAGATGGATAAATGATCAGACTGAAATGAATGGTATTGTTGAAAGATGTGCAAATGGGATAAGTTTGATGGAGATCTTGGATATGTTCTAGAGGTTGACATCGTCATTCCTGATAGTATACAAGATAAGCTAGATGATTTACCTATAGCTCCTGAGCTTTGTTATCCACCTGGTAGTAAAGTTGAAAAGCTGTTGTTAACTCATGAGCCTAAGAAAAACTATGTAGTTAATGGTAGAGTTTTGACAGAGTGGTTGAGTTACGGCGCAAAAGTCACAAAAGTTAATCGTGCTGTAGAATTCAAGCAAGTGGCTATTTTCAAAAGGATATATTGATTACAATACCAAAATGAGAGCAGCTAGTACGGATTCGTTTCAGCGAAGATTATTATAAGTTAAAGAACAACAGTTTATACGGTAAAAACTGTGGAAAACTTGAAGAAACCTATAAATTTGAGATTATGCAGCAAAAGCAAAAGATTGATAACTTATTGTAGTCATCCTATGTTTCGTCGTAGCATCAAGATTGCGGATGATCTCATTGCTGTTATACTCAATAAGGAAATTGTGTGTTTAGATAGACCAATGTATATTGGACAAACCGTACTTGATTTATCCAAACTTCGCATGTACCAGTTTCAATATAAAGAACTACAGAGTTATAGAGAAGAATTCAATTGTCAAATTAATATCGTAGCCGGTGACACAGATTCCTTCTTTTTAGAGTGTAAAAATGTAGATTTACGCTTACAACTATATCCAAAAATGATTGAAGATGGGCTCCTAGATACTTCAAATTATCCAGTGACTGATCCGTTGTTCTCTGATAAAATTTGTTCGGTAATCGGGAAATTCAAGGATGAGAATAAAGGAAATCAATATAAAGAATGGGTGTTTCTTCGACCCAAGTGCTACTCACTCCAAGGCGATAAAAACACTCTAAAAGCCAAAGGAATAAGGACTTACAAACTCTAATCTTACACATGAAGCCTATAAAAAAGTGTATACTGATGGTGGACCAGTGAGCATCCCACAAAAAAGAATAGGAAGTGTCAATCATCAGTTGTATACTTTCATGACAGAAAAACGAGCTCTCCAATGTTTGGACGATAAAAGGTATTGGTACAATTGTAATGAAAGTTATGCCTACGGTCACTATAAGATTCGCCAAATGCATATTGCAACTACTATGTCTAGAAATGAATGCAAATCGAAACAAGCACTTTAACAATTAAATTTATGTGAATAATAAAATATATATTGTGAATTGTTTGACTTAGTTAATTAAAATGTGTTTTATCATTTAATTATTCATTTGTCCAATTAATTTAGATAATTAGTTTCAAGTAAGAAATATTATTTTTGTGTTTATTTTATTTATTTTTTCCGAAATATTAATATCCAGTTTATCTAAAATTAACTCAGCGTTTTATTTTATAATAAATTAAATAATTTCTAATTAAAATTTATTCAAATTGAATAATTACTAATTAAAATTTTATTCAAATTGAAATATTATCGTTATAATTTACCTCTTGTTAGAATATAATGTAAATGTAAAATTAAAAAAAAAAAAATAGAAGTAATTAAATAAAATTAAAAAATAAATAAATTAATTAAAAAAAAAAAATAATAATAATAATAATAATAATAATTAAATAGCGTAAGTAATTAAAATAAAATATTAATAAACTAATAAATTAATTAAATGTAATAAATTAAAATAAAACATAATAAAATAATTAATTAATAAAATTAAAATGAAAAAAAAAAAAAAAAAAAAAAAAAANTATTACGTCGTGGAGATTTTTTTGTATTACCATATATTAAACTCATCATAAATATCTTCATTGTCATCCTTTGATTTCAATTGGGTTTATTCTCTTGAAAAATATAACGAATATAAGCTAGTACCAAATCGAAGGTTCGTTAAAGTCACAGCTGAATACTTTGATTTAACATCTGTTTTTTTTTCTTTTATAGAAAGAAAGGTTTCCTAATTTTCCTCGTTTTGCACATAGGTCAAATCGTTTAATGAATAAATAAAATAATTTTCTTGAATTTTCACAGCATTTTGATTATTATTAACAATATAAAATCCCTCCATTTTTAAATAACAATTTCATTTTCCCGCTCCTTTTGCTCTTGATTCTCATTGGAAATTCTATTATTTATCCAAATGAAAAGTATATGTAAATTAAAGAATGAGAATTATATATGGTCTTATCCAGAATAAATTTCATGTTAGACTTAACTTTTTTAAAAAGGCAGTGCCGAAAATTCGTGAATATCAAATTAATCGATATATTTACTGATTCATTGTCAAGTTTTCTTATTAAATACAATGGAAAAGAAATCAGTGGTGAAATTTGAAAAATATTTTCTTATAATACTTTATAAATGATTGGAAATGGCATTAGGTAAAGCGTAAAGTTAACGGACCGTAGACCGTATCTAGATTTATTAGCCAATTATTTATTACATAATATCCTTCACATATAGTTTTATATAAAACGTCTGTAAAACCTTTGAA
This sequence comes from Schmidtea polychroa, assembly GCA_959609185.1. NCBI lineage: Eukaryota > Metazoa > Platyhelminthes > Tricladida > Dugesiidae > Schmidtea > Schmidtea polychroa. The sequence goes on along the minus strand of CAUHTR010000428.1, from coordinate 52,168 downwards.
AGGCAAAATTTATTAATCAAAAAAAATCCTTCAAAACTTTATTTATGCACAAATCTATTCAAAATAACCAATATCAAGCAAATTTCAAAATTTAACATAAAAATATTTGCAATTCACATCCTATTACCATGACATTTAAAATTTTAAACAAAAGGAATAATAAGATTTTATACCAAAAAAATTTATCAAACATTTTTATTTTAATCAGGATAGACCAGGGGTGGGCAAACTTAATAGTGGTATGATCAGCATTAATTTTTCTAATTTATGCGCAATCGACTTCGAAAAATGAGTTAAATTAAAAACAAATAAAAACTTAATTAAGGTCTTTATTAATAATAATAATAATATATTGATTTATTGATAAATATTTTGGATTAATTTTTTGATGTAGATGCGTGACATTCAATGTCATCAATAAGTCATGTAAAGTTAGGTTTGTAATCACTGATCCACAATCAAACAGATGTCATTAAGTGGTCATCGGCCAGAGAACTCCTAAATTACGATTTGATGTTTTTCATTTGATAGAAAGCGCTGCTTCACATAGATAAGTGGAACCAAAAATTTAAATATCCTCATTGTATGTTAACCAACTGCAAGCCATATGCACAAGCCAATAGCTAGTTGTATCTCACTGGAAGCGCAGTGCATACAGCAGAATAAGTAGAATGGCGTAGCAGCATTGCTTGAGAATTAGTTGTAGAATAGATACGTGTTTAATTTTAAATTCATGTTTTCAACGTCTACTAAATGTTTAATACACATTTTTAATTAAAAGATTTAAAATTAACCTAGTAAATTATTTTAAATGTCTGCGATCAACCGTTTTCCCCACCCCTGGGATATACAATTAAATAAAATTAATTTATGATAAAAACTAAGGATTCTTAAAATCATATTTCGGTTTGTAAAAATCTGACCCTCCCTTAAAACAGAGTCTCAGGAGTACAGACAAGCAGTCTTTTACATATCCAAATTTTTGTATTTGTTGATTTGTTTTCATAAAAAATATTGCAACGGTAAATTGCGTTGCCATAGTTTTCCTTTTCATTTCATTTAATATTTTTTCAGTTGAAATATATTTGTTGAGAAATATTTACCATCAGATTTTAACATAAAATAATTTGTAATAAAATTTGTTTTATAAATTATTACCATATGAATTACAGTCAAGGTTTTCGAATCTGATGCGTAAAATCAGTGTGAAATTCTGTAACGATTTCAAAGTTCCAAATTTTACTAAAGGGATTTTAAAATTGTGAAAGTTTATTTATTTCATAGTCTCCTAATATGGGTAAAAAAGAAAGAAATTAGGATTAAAAGAAATGAAAAGATTTTAATTATCCAATAATTGAGGTAGAATAGCAAATTATTAAGCAATTCAAACAAACAAAAAATAGCTCATATTTTAATAATTAAACTATTATATAACATTCGTTAAACTATAAGAAAAACAAACAACAAACTTGTGATAATTTTAAAAAATTCTTGAATTATTAATTAGTAAGTCGGTTAATCTCTGACTCCTCGTGTTCCTTTTTACAAACCTAATCACTAAAACTCAACGCAAAACAAATTTATTGACTTACAATACAATTTACAAATCGTCACAATATTTGCACTCTTCTTTCGAAATGGATTATAGATTTTTTGGTAGTTCAATTTTAGTAGAGAACTCAATTACAATCATTTTACCTCCTCGTCTGTTTAACCTTTTGATCCTTTTATTTTATGCTTAAACATCATTTTTACTTTCTTCGACTAACTGGTAATTCATCTCTTTTTTGGCTCTCCTTTTATACCGTTATTGAGATGTTGATTTGATTGATATTGGGCAATTATTTCAGAATTTTGGGCTTTATTGTTAGAATAACAAATTAATTTACCCCGTCTTTCCGCCTAGCGCTTGGGTCATTTATCAATAATTATTTTGATGATTATTTGGAGTTTCCATATAATGGGCTCTTTACTCAACTCGGGTTTCCTATACTGCCCCAGTTTCCCATTAGTAATTTAATTAATTTGAATTACTTTGTTATTTTGTTACAATTTTCTCTAGCGACCCCTCTTTAAATTTTGATTATTATTTTTGGGTTTGTCTCGTGATTCAGCGTTCAAACATTCTCGTATTTCTCAATAAATATTAATTTTCAATTTTTAATAAATTTTAATAAATTTTTGCACTTTTATTATTTTTGGTATTTTTATTGATTTTAACGAAATTACCATGCTTTATTTTATTTTTTTTTGTCTTCCAATACTAACCCCAACAAAATCATAAGATTTTATCAAATTTAAATACATAATTCTGGTGGTACACCTGTATTTATGATGGTAATGTTTTTACTTGTTCTGCATACAAATAAGTTACTTGTAACAATAAGTAAATAAATTTAATAAAATTTTAATAAAATTTTATAAAATTTTTATTATTTGAATGAGTAAGCTATTGATTTTTTTTAATAATATGTTATAATATTTTTATAATTTTTTATAATATTTTATAATTTATTTTTATAATAATACCGTTTTTAAATATTTAAACTTACAATGGTTTTTTGTCAAATACTTTAAATATATAAGAGAAACTTGATCAATTGGTCATTTCTAATAAGTCTGCAAGAGCATGTTGGTCTCTAATTTGACGCGACGATCTACTTTATAAAAAATAGGTGGAAAATAAAAGTTATTATTGATTTATTCAGGTGCTAAGAAAACAGTCGTTTGGTTTTGAGCATGAGAAAAATTAAAAATAATTTAGTTATGTTTCAGGATATCAATTTAGCCTATAATTTATTATTTAATCATTGTAAAAATCGGTGAACCGTCAAAATGGCCCCGTAAAAGGGTCCTTTGACAAAAGGGCCCTTGGTAAAACGGCCTATCCACATATTCTCTTCCTGACCAGCCTGATACATCTTTTTTCCTAACGCATTCCGCGAAGTCTTCACTGACAAGATTAATCGAATTCGTGCCAAATTTACTATTCCGGCCTCTCCTGGTCCATATAAAATTCCAACTACTCCCCCGCCAAAAACCATTTCATGGTACTATATGCATGTGTAATAGCAAACTTATAGAACCTACTTTAAACAGTGCAAATTGTTTGTAGCCAGAGATAGGTAGACATTCTTTTGGCACTTACCAGTTGACGCTTAAAAAGTCACGGATAACGTCATCATAGCAAGTCACAACGTCGTTTTGAAGTCAACATAAATACAATAAAAGTCACTCTATGTACATTCAATGGTACTTGAATAAATCTGAATTAATGCATAAGTAATGGTAAGTAAATTCAATTTCCGTACGGAAATTGAATTTTTAATTTTTATATATGTGGGTATTTAATAATAATTTAAAAAATCGAATTTTTTTCTAACCTTTTTTACGATATAGGGCCCCCATAAATAATGCTGCGTTGGCCACCACAATTCTAAAGGCGTTCGTGCTGAATTCTCCTTGGTTTTGATCATCACCACATTCCTTGAGTGAAGCTATTACTATTACTATTACTATTACTAAATTACTATTTTAACGGTCTTGTTTTAAAGAGCATCTTGTTTTAACTACACCTTATTTTATTTATTTTTAAATTACTCAGTTTAACAAACAATCATTTAAAACTAAAGGTCTGGCCCTAACAAAGGCAGTACAAATAAATTAGGTCTATTTGTCGATGTTTTAGTTGCAAATAAAAATACAGAAAATATGTCATTCACATTATTCCAGAAGTTTTCATGTTTGCTATGATGGGTAGGTGGAGGCAGGTTGGTTTATATCGGAAAACATTTCAGTAATGTGTTGCGCCTTGTAAAAGGCAGTGCCAATTATTTGTGTTAAATCGAGAAAACATTGAGTTATAGTGGAAATCTAATTGTAGATAAATGGTATTATCAATATTTTAAAATAAATAAAAAAATGAATTTTTACTTATACATTTTATTGATTACAGTAATGATAACAAATTTGAAAATTGAAATCGGTAGATAGCAGTGGTGTAACTAGTGGACGCAGGACCATGCGTTGAGGGGGCCCACCAGCTACAGGGGCCCAAAATTATTACTAAAAAAATATTTACAATCATTTTCTGAAACTTTTTTCCCGTAGTTATATTTGCCTACAAACATAAAACTATCATTGAATAGCGGCTGCTGTGAATAACTATGTATTAAACTTTAACCGAAAAATGTAAGTGAAAATATTTTACATTGCGCGGGGGGCCCAAATTTTGAAGTTCCGCCACTGGTAGATAATTAAATTTTCAATCTTTTTGATTATTATCAATATTTTGTCAGATCACTCCTTCATGGTCAAAATGGTCACCGGAGACAAAATATCCAAAATCTTTTTTCTTTGACCATTCACACAAATTTATATCGATAGATACACAATAAGAAGACGAATAAAATATTATATTGGCCATTCCTGTACAACATGCCATTTTCATTGTATTTATGAGTTAAGTTTATCCGATGCAAAACAATTTTAAAGTGGATTAAATGAGATTTGAACTGTATTTAGATCTATGATTAAAATTTTATTTACAAATGATCAATGTATAATTGCACGAAACAATATAAATAAAGTGGGACAAATATTTTCATTAGAACTGAGTCCTTCTACTAAAAAAATATGTGACAAAAAATGAAGTTTGGGAAAATTATAAAATTTTGATGAATATCTGTTTAGTAAATAAAATAAAATAAAATAAAATAAATTATATTACAAACTCAGATTAAATAAAAATATTACAAAAATATGATATCTCAAATTAACATGTTTAACGCGTTTACGACTGGTGGATACATATATTTGTTGCAATGTTCTATGTTATTATTTTATTATAGTTTCTATGTTTGTATAAAGTGGTGATTTCTTTGTAGCAGCATTGATTAAATTTTAAACCATTAAATGATAATTTAAGCCTTTTGCTGCGAATAATATATTTAATACAAATGAAAAAAATTTTAATATAAGAAATTGCTTGTTAATTTCCTGGAATTTGGTTTCCTCTATTTTTCAAATACTTTTTGATATTCTATTTTATTTCCTTTTTCTTACTTCTCATTGGTTAAAAATAATAATAAACTTTTTTTGTGAGGAATTTGAAATCTTTTTAATTGAACATCCTCTAAAATTCAAAACGAAACTCTAAAAATTTTTTTTTAATTTTTAAAGCTCATTGTTTCGACCAGTCAGAGGGGGAATGTCACTCACCTCTGACTGGCAGTTTGTTGGATGCTTCTTTTGGTTCGCGTCTGTGTGCGCGGTCTGGTTTTGTTCGAATATTGTTGGTGTGCGCACACAGGCGCGAGAAGTAGGTTTACAATGTAATTTTTATGGATTGTAAGTTTTTATATTAATTTTGTAGAAACTAGATTAATTTGGTTGTTTTGTTTGACTGCTAAATTTTGGAATGCTGGAATTGTGGATTTTAAAAAATCGGAAATATGGCAGCGAAGATTGTTTTGACAACTGAAAAGAGATTATTCCAAGTCGAATATGCATTTAAGGCAATGGCATTAGATGGATTGCGTTCCGTTGGTATTCGAGGCAATAATTGTGGTGTAGTAGCTACACAAAGAAAAGTTCCAGATAAAATGATTGAGAAGAGTTCAGTCACAAGATTGTTTAATATTACTGAAAGTACTGGAGGTGTTATGATTGGTATGATCCCTGATTGTCGATCTCAAGTATGTCGTGCACAAGTGGAAGCAGCTCGATTTAAATCTAAAATTGGATATGCAATGCCTTGTGACATAATATGTCGTTCTATGGCGGATATTAATAAGTTCTATACCCAATCGGCTGAGATGCGACCATTAGGTCTTGATTTCATTCAATTTCGTTCAATGATGGCATTATCTTATGATATTGAAATGGACAAACTGTTATTATTCGAAACTGATCCACGTGGCCCTGTAGATGCCAATAAAATTGTTATCCAGTTTCTTGGATTTATTCACTCATAGTAACCTCTAAATAAATAACATCTTAAAATATTTATAAAATATAGTTTCCAATAACTATTTATATACGCAATTTAAATATTTTTTAAAAAATGTTTCTATTTTGATTTGTATTCCTAATGATCTTTTCAAAGTAGATTTCCTTAAAATTTGATCTATAATTCTAAATTTTTTTAAATTTTTACTTTTTAATTTTTAATTTAATTTTTTTATTTAAAAGCAATTCTCTCAAGGTTAATAACAACAAATCAATATCAAAATCAACAAAACAAAATTGTAATATTTTATATTTTTGAACATAATTTCCCTAAAAAATACCATGTAAAATGCATGGAAAATAGGCTGAAATTGTTTCTACCGAAACGCAATTTTTAAATATTTTAATATTATACAATTCTTTATGTGGTTTCCATATAGAATATTATGGAAGGCTTCTATTCAGCTTTACTTTTCTACATATTTATTTATTATATAATTTACATGAATTGTAAAATTTTATTTATTCTAGAATTTAACTCTAACTTTAAAGGAGTTTCCTCTATGGAATAATAATGACAAAATTAACTTTTCTAAAAACGAATAAAAAAAACTAATCATGTTTATGTAGAAAATGAATAGTATTAATTAATTATATTATACTGAAATGCTTGTGATAAAAAATCGAATTGTTTTAAAATAAATTTTTAAAAAAATAATTTTAATAAATTACTTCATGACTTCAGGCAATATCTCTCGTAGATTCATGACGTAAAAAATTAAATTAAAAATTTTAATATTTTGAATTTTGCATGATATAAATGTCGTATTTTATTTCTGATATTTTATTTTAATAAATTGAAACCTGACGAAAAAAAAATTTAATTTATTGTGCATGTTTCTTTCTCTTAACAAATAAACAACAAAGTTTTCATTTTTTTTAAAGAAATTTTCATAAGTATGTTCATAATTTTAACAATGGACAAGGAGATACAAGAACTTTAAAATTTTAAAACAAACTAAATTTTAATTGAACAAAATAAATATAAATTCTTAAAAATGATTGGTTTTCCATTAATACATTCATGTCACTTTTAGTGTCGTTTATTTTTGTTTTAGAGTTTAGCCATACGATATATATTTTAATTTGTCGGGAATTTCCTGCCGTGTGTGTATATATCTACATTGCTAGAATATAAACGTGGCATTCTTTTTCGGTTTTCCCCTTTCAACATCTTAAGCGCCGGCTTCATATAGGATTAGACAGCTATAGCAAAGACAACTTGATGATCTTGATGGCACTGTCAGGTGATAAATGATCTGAAAAATCATAAACAATTTAAAATCGTTGTAACACTGAGAAATTTATGAAAAGAAAAAATAAAAAGAAAATAAAAATTTGCAGATATCGCTATTAAAATTTTTAGAGTATGAAAAATGAATAACGAAAAACATTTATTATTTAAATTATTTCTAATAAAGACATTTTGATTATCGAAGACCCGGAGAAAAAATATTCCTCGATTAGTTCAGTTTCAAACATTATGGGATACTGGTGGAACCAATTACTTGAACTATGTGAGGTATGACTGTATAATGGTTATTTTTTTAAATAAATACAATACTTGTGTCATTTGTGGGAAAGTGTTTTTCAAGAAACAAAAATCAAACCAAAACTAATAGTCATCTTTATAGAAATGCATAAACAAATGCAATTATAATCGTGAATTTTATGATATACACATATGCCATATAACCGGGGATGTAGTTGAGGGTTTACTCAGATCTACGGACGCGGAGGAAATATTTGAAGGCGTGACGTATCTTAAATTGAGACACTTTGTGAGTTTAAAAGTTTTGAGATTAGATCTACATCAAAAGCATGTAAACATCATAAAAGTCATAATAAATTAAGAACATTTATCATTAAATTAATTTTAAATAAACTTTTACATAAACAGAGTAAATTCAAACATTAAAAAACATTACACCTAACCGCGAAATATAACATTATCTATAATCTAAAAAAAAAATCAATAAATATATATTATAGGAACACACAAACTTACCTGTGTGTAGAAATTTAATGCCGCGAAATTTAACATTATTATTATAGGAATCTAAAAAGTGAGAGAAAATAATTAAGCATACAAGCACAGCACACATAATGAAAAATACATACAAAATTAAGTAAACTGTTTTTCATGCGAAATTCAGATTGATTAACATATAATTAACATATCAATATTTTAAATTATTTAACAAATTATGTACAAAAAAACTTTTGAAATCAGATTCCGACTGCTCTACGTTGAGCTTTAGGGAAAAAAAGAAGATACATCGTAAGATTTAATTATAAAATAATTTGGAATATAAAATTTCTTTAGATTTACAGATATTTCACAGGACACAGTGGCTTTTTGCGAAGTTGAAGATCTGACAATGTAAGATTTATTCATTAAAATATAAAATATAAAATATTTTACAGTATAACAGATATTTCTTTGCGTGAAGGTACCATTTCAAATATTGAAGAAGGTCCTTCGACAACTTCGAATTTGCAGAAAAAAAATCGCAAATCGTAAATTTTAATAAATTATTTTAACAAATTAATATTTTCAAAGGATTACAGAAATAGACAAAATTCGGCTCATTAATGCATTTGAAAATGGGGACAATTATAAAGAATTTGGAAGATTGCTCGGAATCCCCAAAAATTCAATTATTTCAATAATTTACAAATATAAGAAATATGCCGAAATTACAAAAGGAAAAAGAAGTGGCAGAAACATTATTCAGAATAACGGAATAATTGTGGATTTGTCAAGCCAATTTTATGCACGTAAATGTATGGACTTTTAATATAAAATACTAAAATAAATAAAATATTTAACTTAATTTAGAGAAATAATTCCATATTATGCATATATCATAAATTCCTAAAAAACCTGAATATTATAATATTTTATAAATGATAAATATAATGATACTACAGTAATATTTAAGACTTGAATATGATCTCATAATATATACTAAATTCAGAAAATTATCATTCAATTACCTAAATGATTTGTGAAATAGAATAAATGAATTAAGTTACATTGTCAAAATTGTGATCCTCGTGTGTGCACACCAACGTATATATAACACTTTACCTTCGACGTAGGTGTACACTATAATACAAATGTTTGGTTCTGTTAGTTCTTGTCGCGTCTGTGTGCGCGTTGTTGGGGTTTAGGCTGATTAGGGTACTGTGTGCGTACACATACGTGAGGTTCTCGAAATTAATTTGATTATCTCGAATTTTGGTTTTTTGATTGTTTTTTGAAAAGTTATTTTGTCGCTTCAATTTTGGAATGTTTGTGGTTAAATTTTAGGTAGTTTCGATTTTGCTTGGTGAGTGTTCTTTTCATAGTGATTTATTTTATGGTTAATTCAAATTGTGATTCCAAAATTTAAATAAAGTTTTCTTGTGGAATTTTGTTATTTATTTTATATTTGAATAATACGAAAAAGAAAAAAAAGGAAAAAGATATTACTGTCCCAGTAATTGATAATGGATCGGGAATTTGCAAAGATGATCGAGTTACAATGACGATTTATCATGTTTTTCGGAGGACTATGGTGTACATCCAAAGCCTACAGTATTCAGAAAGTATATCATCATTATGAAATGCTCTCTTATTTATTTGCAATGACTCAGAGTTTTCTTTGCGAAAGAATTTGGCAGAATCTTCGATGAGAATTTGCGTAAATTAGCTTGATGAATGATCTGTTTTTACAAATTACTCAATTTCAGTCATGTTATTATTAATTGAAAATTGTTTATTTTATTTGTGGAAATATTTCAATTTAAAGTAAGTTAGATAATTTATTTATTTAAAAAATAAATTAATATCCATAAATATGTAAATTTTTAAACATTTCGTGTAATACCTACAAATCTGGACAAAATGAAAATAATCTTTGCAATTTTCTATGGCATTTGTCATTTGGGCTTTGTCAATTTCGGAAATTCTGTAATAATATTACATTTTTAAAACTTATAAATAAAATTTACAATTTATGCTTTCTTTTTGTGATATTAAGCATTGTCGAATGTCCATCAATATCTGAAGCTCTATAGAAATAAAAATTTGATTATAACTTATAAATAAATCTTACAATATCATTTTTTCAATTCACGAAATGAAACGGCTTTGACAGAAATTTCTGAAATTCTAAGGAAATATGAAATTAATTTTAACTTTAAAATAAATCTTATAATGATATCTTCTCATTTTCACGAGAACTAAATTTTTTCGACATCTAAAATTATCTAAAATAAAGTTATTATAGAAGTGTATCTCATTGCCTCATATATGCATATTGTAAATTTGCGTGTATCTTTTAGTATGTGTGCTTTTTGTACGTAATATTTAATTTTTCTATTAATTGTTCAATTTCTATAGTGTAGTGTATTTCATTACAAAGAATAACATTAAAGTGAGTAGATATTTTTCTATATTATAACGTTATTGATTTTTTCTTATATTATAGAAGGTGTAGAGTTTGGCGTAACTAATTGGTAATCAGGCAGCTGAACATGTGACAAGAAAATATAAGACTATTGAATGCACGGCAGTTGAACAATGCGACAATTGCACAGTGAAAAATAAACTCATAGACTTTTGAACACAGTGCACAAAAAATTGGATATTTTATGAATAAAACAAATTATTATTTGGATTATTTAACCCTCGTGATGTTCTATCGAATCATTATTTTATTATTGTATTTAAAATTTCGATATTTAATAAATGAGAAATTAAGTTTCACTTCCTTGACCAATCTCGTTAGGGGTTGTTTACTTTACTTACAGTTTTAAATAATCTTAAAAATTAATCTTAATTTGTTTGTCTGAAGTATCTAAAACTCTCGAATTTGTATATCTAATTTTGATTATATTTCTTTTATTTTTATTTTGACAAAATATCAAATAATTTTATATTACATAACACTTGATAGATGAAAACGAAAATTTGATCTTTTGTCAAATTGAAAGTAAATGAAATATCATCAAAGTACAGATCAAAAGTGACTAAAAAATAAAGAATTTTACTGATATATCTATTTTTATCTCAAGTTTCTAGGCCAATGTAATAATTTGCAGTTCTCAATACCAAACTGAGGAGCTTTGAAGTTTACATTCTACAGGATGCTCCAATGTTTGTTCCAACCAGCACAAAGCCATGCATGTGTTTATAATATATTGGTAATTTATAAAATCGTTATCATCATTTCTGGAAGAAAGTTTGACGGTGAATTATAAATTTTGTTGTATTTATCCAAATGTTGAAATGATCACACAATAAATAAATAATTTGTGATGTATTGTTTAATTTATTTTACCGTTTTTGACTGAAATATAAGGCAGTGTTTCTAAAACGGTGTGCCACGAGACTTTTTTTCTCAAAAAAGTTGGTAATAAAAAAATTTACAAAAACTATATCAAGTTTTTTACTATGAAAAAGTCCCTTCTGTAGATCAAAATTTCAAAAAACTGTCTTTATTACCTTATAAAAATCTCTCGTCATCATATTTAATTAGTATAGACTAAAAAGTAGCTTTTTTATATATCATTGTAAAGTCAAAAAATTTGTGAAAATATTTGATTTTTAGGCAGGTGTGCCGTGAGCCTTTTTAAATTTTTTAGTGTGCCGTGAGCGAGAAAAGTTTGAGAAACACTGATATAAGGGAATATAAAACTAATATATATAACAAACCCAACCTTCAAGGAAGCCAAAGAATAAAGCTATTATACTAATATTAAATACGAATATCTATAATATATAAAGACAACGTCATAAATCTGTCAAATATATTAGAAAATTTCCTATTGTTCAATTGTTATCTTTTCGAAAGTTAAAATCCATTTTTCGAATAATTGTAAGTTGAAACATGCACGAATTATTGTTCGAAAAAAATTACAGACCAAATTGTCAAACTAGGCAAAGAAGTCAAATACATAAAAGAGAAATACAAATAATGGATTTCACATGCATTTATCAAACTAGTTGCAAATTTTAGCAACATCAAAAACAGTTTTGATATTTAGCTAGCAAGACAGGTTGAAGCTAGGAGGTAAAAGTTAGTTTTGTTTATAAAATGCTGGTAGATCTGTTTCCTCTTATTGTATTAGACACTTCTCTTGTCACTGATATTGATCTAATTCCAGGTCCAGAAGTATGTCTCATGGTCATGGATCTTTCAACCATATCAGCACGATGTTCTGCTTCTTCAATGGATTGTTGAGCTTTGCGATACTTGCTCATGGTAATCGATGCAACTTCTTCCTTAAATAAAAAATCGGTTGTAAAAACAATTATATTTCGTCAGTTTTCTTACTAATTCTTCAACTTGTCTTTTATAAGTTTTCATTTTAAGCTGAGTCTTTTCCAGCAAATCTTGCAATTCTAAAACCATTCTACGATCATCATCAGCTTGCTGTTGAGATTCTTTCCATTGTCTCTCAAATTTTCTAGCTTGAGCAGCACTGTCCTTAGATCGGCGTGATTCTGCTTCCATTTCTGCTTCTAATTCTCTTAGTCTAGCCTTAATTCGAATGTATTTAAAACATACTAATGTTATCAATCAATTCTAACCTGCAATTTTTGAACCATTCGGCGTCCTTCTCTTGTTGCAAAAGCTTCCGCTTCTTCTAGTTTGACAGTTATTTCTCTCACTTCTATTTCTAATTGTTTTCTTAATCCTTCCGCTTGACGATAATTTTCTTGTTCTTGTCTTAATTCATCAGCGAGTCTTGCAACTTCTGCGTTTAGTCGATTAGCTCTGTCTTCCGCCGCCTTAAAAATGATTATGAAATGAAATAAATATAAACAGTTAAGATTACGCTTTGAATTCTCTAGTAAGTCGAACCATTTTATTAAATTTATAAAATATTATTATATTTTAAATGTCATTAGTAAATATTTTGCTTGTTACTTTTATTATTATACAAATCATTTATTTCAAAATTAGGGCAAGTCTAATTGAGTATAGCAAAATTTTAATGTGAATTTTCAAGTGAAAAAAAGGCAGTGCCGAAAATTCGTGAGTATCAACAAACATCGATATATTACTGATTTATAGTCTTCAAGCTCTCTTTTCAATTCAATGGATAAAATAATCAGTGGTGAAATTGGAAGAAATAAAAGTTCTTATTATATATATATATATATATATGATATTCACGAATTTTCGGCACTGCCTTTTCCAAGTGATTTTGATGATTTTTTCCAAGATTTATTATATATTTCTATTTCAAAATTCATTACAAATTACATTGAAAATTTGCAAATAAAAAATAATTTACTATTAATTTCTAAACCTCATAAATGTTGCTTTAATTCACAAAATTTAAATGTCAAATATCAAAGTTTAAAACAAAATGGACATGGAATTTCAGAAATTAAAATTAATTTAATTAAAATTTTAAACAAAGATATTTCAATAATTACTTGTCTTCCATTGACAGCATCTTCCATATCTGTTTGCATAACTCCAATATCTGCTTCCAATCTTCTTTTGTCTTGAGTTAGACTGTTTACTTGGAGATTCAATTCTCCCAATCGGTTATTTGCTTCTCCGGCTTCGTTTTCAGCTGCCTTTTTGGCTCTTGTTGTGCTTTCTAATATAGTAATGGTTTCCTCTAATTCAGATTGGATTTGTATTCTCTTTCTCTCAGTCAACTGGAAATGAATCAAAGTTAATTTTTGATTTTTACAAATTATATATAAATTCTACCTGTAGATTGCCTTCAGCGTTTTCCCTAGCTTTTCTTTCCTCTTCTAAACTTAATTCTAACTCTTTAATTCTTTGTAAGAAATCTTTGTTTTCTTTCATAAGTTTAGCATTTGCCTTATTGACTGAATCCAATTGCATTTCCAATTCAAGAATTGTACTTTCATATCTCTTTTTAAGTTTCGACAATTCACTTCTATGTTTGACCTCCATTTCCGTAATCGTAACTGTTAGCTCTTCGATAGTTCTTGATGTGCTTTTCCTAAACGTTTTTGGTTATTAAATAACTCGACATATCAGTCGTATATCATACCTCAAACTTTCTAACTCGTCATCTTTTTCTCTAAGTCTTTGTTCCATTTCAGACTTTAATTTAACTAAAGCATCGTGAGCTTGATTATATTTCTGTTCCATTTCTTTAAGTGCATCTTCAGTGTCAGCCAATGCACTTGCCAAGTTGTCTCTGTCAGCTTCTAATTGAGATTTTATAGCTTCCAAATCTCCAACTCGTTTGTTTGCATCTCTAAGTGCATTTTTGGCTTCTCGAAGTTGATCTTTTAAAAGAACATATGTAATTTAACGTCTAATAAAAAGGCGTTTTACCAGCAAGTGATTTATTTTCGCGATCCAAATTTGCATTTTTATCCAAAAGATCATTTACTTGGGCTTTAAGTCTCATATTATCATCTGATAATTGGTTGTTGGCAGATTGTAAATTCGAAACTTCAATGCTCAATTCATCGACACGATGTTGCAGTTCGTTTGCAAGGTTTTCTGCAGATTTCAGTCTTCTTGCTAAATCTTGATTTTCAGCTCCCAACTAAAATAAAAAAGAAATAATTATTTTAATAATTTATCTTTCGTACTGAATGAAATGAATTAATTTTATTATTATTATTATTATTATTATTATTATTATTATTATTATTATTATTATTATTATTATTATTATTATTATTATTATTATTATTATTATTATTATTATTATTATTATTATTATTATTATTATTATTATATTTATATTTTTGTAATAAATATAATTTGTTTCTTACAATGTCGATATCATGTTGTAATTCTTTAATTTCAATGCTCATTTTCTGTTTAGTTTTCTCAAGATTTGAAGCTCTCATTCTTTCTCGTTCTGAAATATCTTCCAATTCTGTTATGCGAATTGTTAATTTTCGCCTAATTTCAAATATTATAAGTTATTTTTCAAATAAATGGGTTTTACTTAATTTCTTCCATTTCTTCAGTTTTCAACATGAGTTCTCTGTCGTATTTTCCCTTCAATGCTTGCAGTTCATTCTGCAATTTTGAAACTTGGCCTTTCAAATTTCCGGTTAGTTCACTTTCTTCTTCAAATCTTACATGGAGGATGTCATATTCTTGCTGCAAGTTATGCAGTTGGTCTTGTGTGTGTAGTCGGCTCTAAGAATGAATTTTTCAATAAATTTATAAAAAACTTCCGAAATTCTTACTCTGGTTTCTTCGTCTAAACTTTTCTTCAAGTCATCTAATTGGTTTTGTAGAGAACTTCGGGCTTTCGATAGTGTTGTAATTTGAGTTTCATATTCTTGGACGATTTTTACTAAATCAAAATTCTCGGTTTGTAGGCGGTTTTTAGCTCCAGTCACGTCTTGCAGTTGTCTTTGTAAATCATCAGAAAGGGTTTTCAGTCGAGACAGTTGATTTTCGAAACCTTCGAGTTTTGCTTCAGCAGATTGCTGGAAACGAGAATAATTTCAATGAATTATTGAATGATAAATTTACTTTTCCTTTTAATGCGCCTTCTAATTGTCCATAAATATTTTCCATTTCAATGGTCAATTGGTTTTTATCCTTTTCCACTCTAAATTTCAGTTTGATTTACATTAATATTAATGAATATTTTAAGTCTTACTTTCCTTTTTGTTTTTGTAGATTTTCAATTTCACTTGTGAATTCCATAATTGTCGTTTGATGTTTTCGTTTCATGTTATGTTCAGCAGACTCTAAATTCATATTAGCGTTTTCTAATTCCTTTCTCAATTTTGAAACTTCCATTTCTTTACGTTTTAGTTGTTCAGTCTAAACCGAAAGAAAATATTATATAAACATGTATCGCATATTATCAATTTCGCAAATTCTTACGTTATGACCGCTTGATCCGCCAATCTCATCGAGTCGTTCACTTAGTGCTTCAACTTGATAGCTGTATTCATTGGCTAATCTTTCCGCCTAATATTTCGCATAAAATTTAACCAATAATAAAAATATGAAAGTCTACTCTCATTTTAGCATCTCTTTCTAAATCCAAAATATCTTCTAGTTCCCGAAGTCGAGACTAAAAAAGGATTTTAACAATAGATTTTAAATAAGCTTCTAAAAATACCTCCAATCTCAATGTCGTCGGAGATCCCGATCTGACAAATTGTCGGGAAATCGATATTGTGCTCTCATTGTGTGATGATCGGTTCATTTTGGAATTACTTCGAAAAAACTTTACGAATTACAATAGAAAACAAGAAATCAAATTAGAATTAAGGAGCGATTAAAAATCTGAATTGACTAAGAACGATTTCTTGTTGATTCAGAAGCAGAAATAATGATTCAAGTTAAATTCGCTGAATATACTAAAATCCGCTATTTAAGTAGTGCGAATATGTTACTTACTAAACATTCTCTACATGACCTGTGCTGTGTGCGAGAAATGTGTGCAAAAAGGCGAATCGCGCACATTGACGAGTACATTGATGCTAATTTAAGGTTCGTTTAGTGTAATTTTCTCCACCAGTTTAAAAATGTGCAAATGTGCAATTGTGTGCTTTTTGAAAAAATCGATTGGGAATCGCGAGAATTTGAGATTTTTGTTGTGATATAAACAAATATTATCGAATGAAAATTTGGAATAAAATTCATTCACGATGTGAAACGCTATCCAGAAATTATATGTATTATTAATTCATTATATAGAAAATATTTAGAATCGATAAAACTGTATGGTCATTATAATAATTGAGTAAAATATATAATAAAAATAATTTTTTCCCATCATTTTGAACCGAAAACTGTAATTTGCATAGATCAGATAAGAACATAGAATAAACTTGCAATTGAGACCTTTTCGATAGATATAATTTTTTTTATAATTAATAATTAACTACACAACATAAGGGAAAGTATAGTGAGAATTTCTGGTATGTTATTGTTGGACTGTCATAATAAATTATACGTTAATGGCAAAAATTTAATAACACCTCTTTTTGAGTCACTTATTTGTAAAATAATTTAATTTGTAAAATAAAATGAAGTAAAAATATTAAAAAATATATTTGAATTAAATAGATAATTTTCCAATATTTTTAGTTCTAAAACCAAATCTACAATAATAACAATAACAATAATATTAATATAATTATAAGAACTTCTTTCAATTTTCACCACTGATTTCTTTTCAATTGACATTGTATTTATTAAAAAATGACTATGAATCAGTAAATATATCAATTTTTTTTGATATTCACGAATTTTCGGCACAGCCTTTTTTGAAGTGATTTTGATATAATTGGTAAAATAAGCTTTCGCTGCAGAATATATATAAAATTAAATAAGATTTTTGATTATAAGACAATTATTTTCTATCCTTATAATCTTTATAATATTCTTATTATTTGAAACGTTTACGTTTATTTCAAATAAAAATGAGAGATAGTTCTTGAAGTGGATCATTTCATAGTCAAAATGCTTATTTTCATTTTAAATAAACTTAAAATTTGCAGGAAATGTTTATTATATCATTTGCTAGTTATTCTAATGTGAATAATTAAATTAGTAATAATAATAAAATAATACTCCCTCTGTCCAAAAATGATAGTCCAGTTGCATTTTAGCCTTTTTTCTTTTATACGTAACATTGATACTTAAAATGCAGTTTTGCTATTTGTTCAATCAATAAAATAAAATTATTTAATGTGTTTTTACTGTAAAAGGTTTTACAAAACCTTTCAATTTTTTATATTCTCTATTAACAATCATTTTGGGAAAAAGGCTAAAATGCAGCTGAACTATTCATTTTTGGACAGAGGGAGTAATAATAATAATAATAATAATAATAATAATAATAATAATAATAATAATAATAATAATAATAATAATAATAATAATAATAATAATAATAATAATAATAATAATAATAATCGTAATAATAACCATATTATAATATTAATATAATAATATTAATATGAGTGATGACTTTCATTTTGTTGTTATACAATTTGAAATTAAATTCTGAATCGAATGATACACCAAGCACCACTGAGAAGCCGTATATGATTTATTAAAATTGGACAACTCCATCTGGATTTACAAAATTTTATTAAAGTTTTTACTAACACTACTCGAGTTAACATTTTTTTTGGGAAGTATGAAGAAGAGGATTAGCATGGGAATATGTGTCGCAATTGTATGAAAATTATGAATAAGTTTTTGTTAGCTTATGGCATATTTGATAGCATATTTACATAGTACATAAAAATTTGTTTGTGTCACCATCTCTAACTCTTTGGAGTCTGATTTATTTTCCAAAACTTTTTTCCAGCATTTATTTCGATGTGTTTTTTTGATATTCACGAATTTTCGACGCAGCACAGCAAATTGATCGTCTAAATCTATTCCTCCCATATAGCCATTCTCGAACTACAAAATTACCGGAATAAATGAGTGGAGTGCATATGTTCGGATAGAATCCAAATGATTAATTCATCAAAAAAATAACTTTTTCAGAATTCTTAAAAATCTGTGAAATAGAAAATGTGTTCTATAACAATTGGCGTAATAAAAAGTTTGGAAAATTTTGAAATATGCATATAAGTTTTTCAAAGTTTTCGTTTAAATTTGAGGGTGAGGGTTAGAATAGTCGAATATATCGTCGGTTCATATTGGTTTTTACTTTTTTTGATTATTTAATTAGCTTTTTGTTTATTTTTTTTTGTATTTTTGTGCAATTATAACAAATATTTGCTAAGGTCTGCCAAAAAATAATGAAATTAGAAATGAATTCTTTTTATGAATTCTAAAAATTAAAAATCCTTAAAGGTATCAACTAATAACAACAACACTAAAAATACTATAACTGCCAAATTTAAACTTCAGTTAACTTTTTGAACCGTATATATTTTTGTTCATGTTAAAACTATGCAGTGAAAACACAAAATCGCATATAAGTAAAAAAAATTTTAATTTTGAATGTACAGATAAACCTTTTTATTTTTCATTTAACAAAAACCTGAAAAATTACAATGAACTTATTTTATAGTTATTTTAACCTTGAAAAATACTAAGTACAATGTCTGTTTTTATTTCGTAATAGATGTCGACTTCCGTACTTACATACAATATTTTTACAAAAACATCACACAACCCCATTAAAATCAAGTGTTACTATCCTTCGTGTAAAAGTAATCGACTACAGCGCGCGCACAAATATACAGTTCATATAGACATTTTATAGCAGAATATAATAACGTGTATATGTTACAGTTAAAGTATAAACTTAGACAATGTATACATTAACTAGATAATGTATACCAGGGCTCCGTAACCTTTTATATGTGGTGTGCCAATCCACTCTGCCAATTAATTCAGTGCGCCACCTTATTTTTTTTACAAATAAGTAATGGTATATGCCTGTCACATTAAATAAGACAGTTCTTTATGAAAATAATTTGATCCCAAAATTATTTTTTAAATATATTTAATTGAAAAACAAACAACATAAAATATCATCGACAACTCCACCGCGTGCCATAGGTTGTCGACCCTTGATATATACATTCTCTAATAAAATACATAAATGTTATTTTAGTATGCCTATATTGCAATACAACACACTACCTAGATATAATATATGTTTTATTATTGTCTAAAAATTTAACTACTAAAAAATTTACTAGTAACTGTATACTTTAACTGAATTTAAAACTTTAAGTGTAATGTAAACTTTAACTAATTAATGTATACAGTGTCTAAGTTTATACTTTAACTGTAACATATATAAAGAAATAAAAATTGTTTTGTTTGTGTTCTTAATCAACGACTTGAATAGGTACTATATATAAACTAAAAGTTTTAAGCCAAAGTGTAAGATCAGCAGGAGGTCTGAAGCACGTGTTAGATATTTTATAAATGTCAAAAATAATAATCTTCCATTATATATTAAAATAATCGTATAAATCTTGTAAAATAAAACAAGACAAAATAAATAAAAGTGGACCCCAAAATGACGAGAATAATGTATAGAAACATCTACGATGTCCATTGAAATTGCCAAAATTATTTATTATTTTATACAGGATTAGCAAATGTAAATATTTGCTACACTTAATAAAAATATTTTTAACCCTTAAGTACTAATGCTTCTTTCCTCATGAATTTTTCAGACAATATTACGCAATTGTTACGATAAGTATCGTCCATGTTTAAATATTTATTAATTTAATGTACGTAGTGAAAAGGGGATAAAATCGTTATGTTTTGGGCTTTAAAGATGTTAAATTCTGATGAAATTTAAAAGTAAATTTTCACATTTGATTTATTCTATAAATAAAATAATTTCTTAGTTTGCAAATTATCTTATCTGTAATAAAATTGAAAAACAATTATCAGAGGCTCTAAGTAAAAGTTCTAAAATTTCAAAACTATATTTTTCTGATTTTAGTTTTTTATTAAAAATATTTTACTGAATCAATTTAATGATTTTTAAAAATTAAAATTCAAATTTTGTATTCAGTAATTTCTTTTTTATAAAGGAATTTGTTATAAATAAATAAAATTTTAATTTGCTTGCATGGAAATGGGGAAACTATTGATAAAGAATAATTTAAAAAGGATTGAAAATTTTATAGCACAATAAAAGTTGTTTAACTTGAACACCAACATTTGTTTTATTATACTGCATTCACCATATAGGAAATGAACACAGAAAAAACTAATCAGCATTTAAAAAAATCGGTTCTTTTTATTTCATCTTTGGACATTTGAATATAATAATATTTCAGGGATTTTTTCAGAAAAAAGATTTCCACATCTCAAGATAATGATAAGCCTTTGCAGAATTTATCATTTGTTATCAGAGTTGTCAATTTCTTCACCTTCAGATAAACTCGATTCATCTTGCTGGACAATATATTCTTCATCTTCCAGATGTTGGGCTAGAACTGATTTTGAACCCAAGTAGCTAAAACGTGGCTGAAGGGCGTTGGAACATTGCACGCAAACATAAAATCAAGTCGAGTCAAACTTAAGACACGTTCAAACTTCAATTAAACAACTAAATAGAATTAACTCAACGCCAAAGTAAAATAAAATGAAACAAAACCAACATGAAATCAACTCAAACATAGCATAGATACATAACAGAAGTAAGAAAATTTTAATTAATGGCAATAAGAATAGATAAGAATGGATTTCCACAAAATAACATCAGAAAATTAATTAGAGATAAATTATAATAGAAAGAAATAGAAAACTAGAATATTCAATAAAAATGCGAAATACAACATGACCGCGAATTGATTGACTGAAGTTAACTAAAAGATAAAAATTTAATAACTAAATTAGCAAAGAAGCTAAAAGAAATAATAAGAATAAAATGAAGAATTATATATTAAAATCCTTAAAACAACATAGAATATTCTAGAAAACGCCCATATCCATCATGGGACGAAATTGATTAAAAATAAATGAAATATAAAAATTAGAAAACAAAATTAATAATAATGTACGAAAAATCGCCATCAAAATTGATAAAAATTCAAAATTAAGTAGAATTAAAATTATTCAAAATTATTACAAAACACCCGAGCAGAGAGACTGACAGGCCCAATGATACTCTTGATACCAGAATCAGTGGTAAATTCGGCCCGGCTAGCACGTACCCAGTATGTACACAAAGTCCAAGCCGCCTTCACGAGATTGAGAAGGCTCAAAGAACATATCCTCCAAGGTCTCATCATTAGCACAGATGGAGAAAGTCGCGACATCGATGACGGAGACGGAGCAGACTGTTTGGCCCAATACCGAGATCAAGGAGGTGCACGTCTTGGTTCCCTGTGAGTATGGAGAACCCCCGCACAAGCACGGTAGACCATATGGTTTTGGACATTGATGGCGAATATGAACACATTTTTTTTATGATTAAATTAACTTTAATAAATTTGAATTGGTTTAAATTGTTATTGAAGGTCTGATCATTGGCGCTGAGGGTTATCAGAAATAGCTTAAGGAAAAATGACGTCGATAGATGAGGTCTAAGTGTTATGGTGATAAGTTCAAGTGATGTCGGGGGTTAGTGAGGACAATGAATGGGATAAGCGACAAATACGTTGGTAGAACTCTAAACAATTTAATCGTAACAAATGTAAATCGAAACCGTTGCTGAGGTTAATCTCCATAAATTTTCCTTTTGTGATAAAGCTGTTAGAGAATATGCTCAACAACTGGGAAGCCGCGCTATAACAAGTATAGAGATTCAGTATCCGAATAAAGGTACTCAAAAGCAGGTGCGGAATCTTGAGGACACCTGCTTTGCCCAGACATCATTAAGAAAGGCCTCCTGCAGATTGAAGTGCTACAAGAGCAGGGAACGCAGAACCGACTGGAGAATCAAGCTCTGAAGCTCCAACTCAAAACACAGGAGGCACATAACCACTAGGATTCTATCGACCGGTCCCTAATCGAACAAGTCCTCAGGGCGTCAGCACCACGACTAAGATGGCTAGAATCAGTTACCCCTCCCGAAATGCGTACAGTACAGGTTCAGAATCGGTCTAAGCAGAACTTAAAACCTAAACACCCAGAACGCGCTATGCGACGTGCACGTCAGGATTCATGAAGGGTGAAAAATATTCAACAAACCCTGGATGACGCTGACAACTCCGAGCGTGTAAACTGAAAATTTACTTGTGCAATGTGTGTTTTGAAATAAAATGTGGTAATGTATTGGGTTTTTGTTCGTAATTGCGTTTCGTCGTTAATTACAAATACGTTAACCCCTTCAACGTATTGCACGGATTTTATAGACAATCACAGGCTCACCTGTGAGTTGGACTGGAGTTTATATGTGAGTGTGGTTTGTGGCCATATTATGATTCAGTATCCGGGTAAAGAGTAAGTTGAAGCGAATAATATGATTGCTTAAGTTTCACTAATTATTCAAGGGCAACAAATTTCCGCGGAGGTAATTCTTAAAGAGAGTAGGACGTCTTAGGATAACCTATGCGAGTGAGAATGGGAAAGTATTGCGAAAAGGGAACTAAGAGAAATCCGACATAGGCTTTCTATCGGCAATCCGTGAACCCACTCGAATACTTGACCATTACAGTTTACCGGCGTATGCTCACTTTTCGAAAGTATTCACTCATGCTACACATTACCAACGTTGAGTGAATCATTTGTATTCAGGGTTTGGTTGGAAACAGCACGAAGGGACAAGATGCGGATTATCTGTAACCCACCACAGCATAAATTCTCCACACATGACATAAATATTTGTGGAAATTACAAACTGTTCCTAATTATGGAGATTCGCGACTTAGGGTGTTCGTCTAAGAGGAGGGCCTTTAGTGTATTTCATTAATATTTTGTTATGATGTTAGTTGATCGTGTTTCATTAATATTCATTAAAAATACTCAGAGAAGTAATATTTTATTATCTGGAAAACTTATGAAGGCAAATAAACTAAAATATGAATGTGTATATCACAGTTAATTGGAAAATAGCTAGTTTTGAAACATTTTTTTAAAAAAGAAATAGATATGTTTTTTCATTTTAAGTTGTTCAAACGATTCTAAATTTGTGTCATTCTGTAATTATTTCAAAAAAAAGCAATTATGTTCATTATTTTTTTCATAACCACACTGAAGGTACAAATCAATTGCAATTATTTTAATTATTTGCAATATTGTACAATATAAATAGAGCCAATATTCAATTATCTTAGTAAATATACTTGAATAAGTTTTATAATAATAATAATAATAATAATAATAATAATTATTATTATTATTATTATTATTATTATTATTATTATTATTATTATTATTATTATTATTATTATTATTTTAATAATCGATGCTAAGTTTAAAAAATTCGGACTCGAATTTTGGCAACGATCGACAGTGGAGTTATATTAAAATGACAAAATAAAGACGGTGAATTAGAAAAATTAAAAACAATACTATAAGGATAACCAACAAAATATTTGCTAAATAAAAAAGAAGTCGCTAAAGAAATTGATGAAGAAAATACTCAAGAAATTGATTGAGAAACCACTCAAAAAGTAGATGAACCTATAGCTGAATCTAAAGAACGATTTACAGATTATATCGATCATATAATTGAAAATATTGTGAAGTGCGGGGATGGTGGACCTAACGAGTCACATGTATGTAACGATTTTCAGGATTGTATAAATCATGTCGTTGAAAATGTTATGAAATTTGGAGATAATGATTGCCAATGTATTAATAAATGTGAAAATTTAATTATTTAATTTATTTTAAAGTTAATACTTAAGAAAAAAACAAAATAATGACGATATTAATTTTTATTTAAAAATTAATAAAAAATGTACAATATAGCAACTCCTGTTGCGAGTTTAATATAGTTTTTAAACTGTGTTTTGTGATCATCAGTTTCTTTGGCATTTCGGGCGAGTTGGATGATTGTATTCCATACGCCATTGGGCTCTATTCACGTTGAAAACATGGATTTCATTATCTAAAAATGAATAATATTAATAATAATAATTTAAAATGTAAAAACATACCTCTAAGGACCACTATTAATAATGTTCTGAGTCATATAGACTTCTGTCTATGGTAATCTTTATGTAAGTGAATCCTACAGTCATCCTCGTCCATTTCATGTCTTCATCGAAAAGACACTGAAATAACCTGTTATAATAAAATTTCTTTGTTTCCGAGCATTCCATATCCATCATGCTCTGGTAGTCGATATGGTCGCCATCAATGACTTTCTTGGTCCGATTGACCAGGAAACTGAAGCTTTTGACTATATTGGCGGTGACATTTTTACAATAATTTTTAATATTCTGTTTTATTAATACTACTACTGTTTGTGTGTAATATGATTTTGATTCGTTAATATAGTATAAATGTAAAACATGATTTGATTTGATACAGTATGAATGCGTTATTTCCATTGCTAATTAGTATAATGAGTGTGTGCTCGCACAATACAACAAATACTGTGGAGTCTTCAAATTATTTAATGTGTTTGTCCAACTACCGCCAAGTTGCTGGATATTTTATATATTCTAGACAAACCAAAATGGTTAAAACCTACAGGAAAAAGAATATCCGAAAGATTGGAGAATTTAAAGACTGGGAATATTTGATTCTATTCAAGATATAAAAATTAAATTATATGATCATATTGATCATTTAAAAAAATCAATAGTTGAAAATAAAATAGGTATGACAATTATAGACAAGAAACATGACAATTAAGAAAGATTGAATGAATAATAAGCGAAATTCGAACAATTAAAAAATCACTAGAATATCTGAAAACCGTTAACAATTCAAAGTTACCAATTTCAAACAATATGACAGCAAATATGAGTACATCAATATTTAGATTACCATTGTTAATTTTAAATTATTTTATTGTTTAATAAATGTATTAACCCTTTGACGTTCTGTGGTATATATATGTACCACGTCTTCAACAAAATAGTTCACCAATAAATAAACATAATTTGGTTTCGCCCTTTGATAAAAATACTCTCATATGCCTAATGATTATCATTGGAATCTTTGGTGTCTATAAAAACATTGTTTTAGTTGATACGATCTCGTTAAATATTTGAAATTTTCAGAATTTTGAGACATTATCTTCTACTCAGATTATTTTAGGTAATCTTTTGTTTTTGAAAACGTTTTTCATATTATATTATTTCACAATGATTTAACTAACATAATGACTATTAAAATAACTTAAATACTATTTTTTTGTACTTCAGAGAACTGAAATAACTTGGTGGTATATATATATATATATATATATATATATATATATATATATATATATATATATATATATATATATATATATACCACAGAACGGTAAACATAAATTTAGCGTATTATATAGTTCATTATTAAATTACTAAATTGATAGTACTTAGTGATAGCATAGAAATATAATTAAAATGAAAATACATATTTTAACACTTGCTATTTATTTTTTATGATTTTTATTATAGGATATGTCAAAAGAAAAAAGAATTGTTCACTCAAGAAGAGCCTGTGCTCAAAAAGCAATTTCACTTTTATGGGCGGATAATTCTGAGGACGAAATGGAAAACCTTGATGAGGAAGATGTTACCCTGTTTGAAAATGACATTGAAATGGGTATCGACGAAACAATAATAGAAGGTATATAAGCTATCTACAAATTAAAATCAGCATTTATGGTGACCAAAGTTTTATTTTTATGTTTTTAGACATAGATGTTGATGAGGAATCTAAAGACTTATCTGATGAGTCAGGTACATTATTTCGATTTCCTAATATATTTCAATCGAATTCGTATATTTGTTTCTGTTGCCATTTCAGAACGTGATTCAGATGTGTTGCATTCAACGGCTTTAAATATAAAATGGCAAAAGAAAAAACGGAGATTATTGGAATTCCCTACACCTACAAAACTAGTAGATTTCGGAAAAGTGAAAGTGGATATTGAACCTGCAACTGCCTACTCTTCATTTGAAATCACAACAAATTTTGAAGATCTTGTAACACTCATTATTGAACAAACTAAATTGTATGCTCAACAACAAGGAATTATATTCGATGTAACAAGTGAAGAGATAAAAGCATTTCTGGGTATATGCATAATTATGGGCTATAACAGATTACCAAATCTCCGTGACTATTGGTCAACTGACAGAGATCTCCATGTAGATGCAATTGCCGATGTGATGACAGTGAAAAGATTTGAATTTATCCTAAAGAATTTGCACTTTAGTGATAATGCTCTTCAGCCACATAAAGACAATCCGGAATACGACAGAGCGTACAAAGTACGTCCACTAATAAACCATTTCAACAAAGCGTTTCAAGCTGCAATGGAAATGGAAAATGAAATGTCAATTGATGAACACATGATTAAGTTCACTGGGAAAAGTGCAATGAAACAGTACGTCAAAGGAAAACCCATACCCTGGGGATTCAAAATGTGGGTCCGAGCATCATCACACTCTGGATATGTTCATGAACTTGACATGTATCAAGGCAAAGTTTATAATGAAGGTCGCCAATTTGGTCTAGGTGGAAGTGTGGTAATGCATTTGGCAAAGAGTCTTCACAACACAAACTGTATCCTGGCAATGGATAATTTCTTCTCCTCGGTAGAGCTGTTTTTCTATTTACGTGAAAACGGTGTTCAAGCTATTGGTACTATCAGAACATCACGAAAACACTTGCCAGATGATGTACGTGCTAACAAGCGTATGAAAGAGGGTGATATTTACTCTTACGTTAGCACTAATGGAAGTATCTCATCAATAAAGTGGATGGACAAACGTCCTGTCACTATTCTATCCAATTATGAGACTCCTTTTGAAACCACGACCGTTATGAGAAGACGAAGAGGTACGGCTGGTAAAATGCCTAAAACTGTTCCAAAAATGGTTTCGACGTATAATTCAATTATGGGAGGTGTTGACATTGCAGATCAACGAAAAGAGGCATATGGAATCGACCGAAGGTAAGCAAAAATTTACAGCCTCTGTGCACATTATAACTCTACATACATTGTTTGTTTTGATTTTTTTTACTTAAAGGTCAAAAGTGAAGTTCTACTTACGCATTTTCTTTGACCTACTGGATATTGGTGTGTGTAATTCCTATGTCATTTTCAAGAAACTAAATGAGGGCAACCTAATGAAGGCTCTTGACTTTCGCAGATCTGTGGCGCTATCTCTCACTGGTCGTCACAGTAGTCGTCAGAGAGCGACATCCGCCAATCCTCCTTCAAAGAAAATTCGACCGAGTAATGCTGCTTGTCCTACACCACAACATTTACCAGTATTCACAGAAGACAGAAAGCGATGCACATACTGCAGCACCCGAAGACATGATTGCCGCAGCAACATTAAATGCAGTTCATGTGATGTTCACCTCTGTCTGAATGCTCAACGTCAGTGTTATTCACTTTATCATATAATTGACTGATTGGATATTTTGCATATTATCGCTTAGTGGTGTATTTATGTACCACCCCAGGTAGTTTCTAAAAAATAAAGAATAAATTATTTTTTGAAAATAATACTCACTAATGGACTAAAATCTGTCGATTGATTAATATTTCAAGCGATAAAAATGCCGGCAACGCTTATGAGCGTCAAAGGGTTAATGTGTTTTATTGTATTGTTTACCCTTGCGACATGTTGAGTGTGATCAGTACCATTGTGACAATTACTAATAGAGGGATAAAATATCATATCGGATAAACTCTGACTATATATAATAAAACTATGTATAATAATGATAATAATAATAATATCACCCACACGAGTAACATCCCTTTGAAAGAACTTTAAAATGAAACATCTTTCAAAGAAATACGTGGTCGGGAAGTCTCAAAAATTTAATTTTTAAAAATTTGACCTTGAATAATATGATCTTTAAAATATGGCCTTGACTTTTAAAATATTATCTTGAATGAGGCATGGTCTTTGTTTCAATAACCTCGAATATGTCATTACCTTTGTTTAAAATTTTACCTTGAAAAAAGTTCAAATTTTTCCCCTATGGTGAAGGGGGGGGGGGGGTAGAGGGTATGAGTCATATGTCTTTGTTCCCGGGTCCACACTCTACCCTACTATTTTATATCCCACTATAAGACGAAATCACTAGAATTGTGATAAATACCTCTGAAATTTGTCAGAAAAGAAAGGTTTTAACATCGAAAACTCGTAAAATAGTTAACAGATTATCGGCAATTGAACCATTTTA
The DNA here is from genome assembly GCA_959609185.1 of Schmidtea polychroa. Taxonomy (NCBI): domain Eukaryota; kingdom Metazoa; phylum Platyhelminthes; order Tricladida; family Dugesiidae; genus Schmidtea; species Schmidtea polychroa. The sequence goes on along the minus strand of CAUHTR010000428.1, from coordinate 23,417 downwards.
AGTAGTTTTCATTCATTTTTGTGGACCACTAAAGATAACCTTTAATGGAATGAAATATATTATTACAATGGTTGATCAATTTAGTAAATAAGTAGTTTTAGAAGCTGTTAAATCCCAGGATGAAAGGACAGTATGTAAAATTTTATTAACTAGATGGATTCCTAATTTAGGATTTTTGTATTTATATTTGTCATTTGACTAATTTTTCAAATAGTTAAGCAAATATTCTTATGTGCAGTCTTTAGCTATGTTAGAAGATGGACGAATACTAAAGGTTTTGAAATGAAAATAATATATAGTGGCGAAGGATAAATATAGGGTAAATATACATATTCATAAACAAGGAATGATGATGAACTGTGGAGAGAAATTCGAGACTTCAATGATGATTTCAAGACAATGTATGATTAATTCAAGTGACCTAATAACTTATTTATTTGTTGAATTATATCGATTATGACAATTATATTATTCTGATAGCTGTAAATATATATTTTATTTCTATTGTTTAATTTTTGGTAACTGATTATAATTTAATCTGTCATTATATTTTCATATTTGGTTTCTTATGTATACATAAGCACTATATATATATATATATATATATATATATATATATATTAGGGTGGAGTGAAAATGACCGAAAAAAAATTTTTTGACTTAGTAGACTTTGGATAGTTATAAAAACTTGCTATGAGGTCAAATGAAGTACTCTGTAAAGAAAAACAATAATTTAAATAATGTCTTGAGGTTCCACAACCAACTTTAAAATGTAACCATTGATAAGAAAACGATAATGTATTTGCTATCCGGTGTTCTTTTCATTACAAGGAATTGGCAACTTTTTGCTTCCACTAATACGTTATCGTTACTTACTGTTAACTAAAAGATCATTATTAGTTCACTTTTCTACGCATTCACACGCTGCACTTCCTGTTTCTAGAGTCAATTCAGACGGATTATTGCATACATATTGCATAACATTGTATTTTTTTTGAATCGCTGTATGTAGTATTGTTAGTGATAAATAATTACTCCACTACGATACTTCATTATAAGAGGTAATATTATAACATATTATTGAAGTCATTGATGGCATTTAAATAATATGGATTTAAAATGCCTCTGGTTTTCCTTTTTAGAGTTGCAATGGCTGTAACCAGAAAGAAAGTGTCTTGTGTCATCTTTGGTGGTCCATCCGAGATGCCCGACAATCAACTACCGACTTATGCAGATGTTATGAAATTCTACAACCTGACAAAGCAGAGACTGAAATGCGAATTGAACAATAAAGATCCTTCACATCGCAACGTGGCAGAAACAGTGTCAATGAAAGTAGAACGAATATGGGACAAAGCTTCCATACCACATGTAAGCCACCGCCGTGTTCATGAAATGTTGAACGTGTACCACAAGACGTTCATGAAATTGCTGAAGCCGTATAAATCTAGGAAGGACTCAGAACCATACAGAGAGAAAATATCGCAGTTTAAAGATGAATCGATTAAACTCTTTGACATTTGCTCCTGCAAGTGCTCTTGTATGTCTCAGTGTCACTGTGAGAAGTCAAGAAAGATACCCACAATTGAACGTGACTTTCTAGAAGATCAGCGGGGTTCACGCAGTATGATCATAGCTGGAGTTGATGAGGTTGAATCCAGTAGATTACAAAAGCGGTATATCCGTAAAGAGTCGACACAGAGGCAGATGTGTATCAAATCTGCCATTGATGACATCGGTGATAAACAGTCGGATGTCTGTGACGAGATTTCTGGAATGGAAGAGGAAATGGATACCGGCGATGATGACTCTGATGACGATTGTATAAGCCAAATTAAACAACAGCGAAAATTGAATGACAAGCAGATGAGAGTTAAGCTACCGTCGTTGGCTTTAGCGTGTGATCAACATGGCGTATCCGACAGGGCGGCAGCAGGAATCGCCAGTGCTGTTCTTCAAGATGTTGGAATAATCCACGAACATGATGTTTCTAAAGTGATTGACAGAAGTAAAGTGCGTCGAGAACGTTGTAATAAGCGTGGCGCATTATGTGCCGAAGTCAGTAACACAATCACTGGGTTATATTTTGACGGCAGAAAAGACAATACAATGACCCAAATTAAAGAATGCGATGGTAAATTTCATCGGAAAATAATAACTGAAGAACATATATCGATTATAGCCGAACCAGGAGCTACATATTTCGGTCACATTACACCAACTGCAGGGTCAAGCAAAGTTATCACGGCTGAGTTGATTGCATATTTGAATAAAAGAAATGTTGACACGAGTGGCATAAAAGCAATAGGTTGTGATGGGACAGCCACTAATACGGGCATTCGAGGAGGCATCATTCGATTACTTGAAGTGACGTTACACAGACCGCTACAGTGGTTCGTATGTCAGTTGCATGCAAACGAATTACCGTTAAGACATTTGTTTCAGTATCTTGATGGACCTACCAATGGTCCAAAAGGATTTTCTGGTCCCATTGGAAAGTCATTGTTGAATTGTGAGAAGCTTCCCATCGTTGACTACATGCCGATAAACTGTGTTCTACCGTCAAGTGCAAATTCCGACGATTTAAGTACAGATCAGAAATACCTGTTCGATTTGTGTACTGCTGTAAGTGTTGGTATTTGTCCTGTCGACCAATCACTTCGCAATCCTGGTCTTATCAACCATTCGAGATGGTTAACCACGGCTAATCGCATACTACGTCTGTATGTTGCCACAAGAAGCCCGTCGGATGAACTAAAGACGCTTGCTACCTTCATCGTAACAGTTTATGCACCTGCATGGTTTGAAATAAAGAATACCCCTTCGTGTAAAGACGGCGCTCGACATGTCCACAGTACGATACTGAAATCACGCTACCTCACAGACGAGCTGAAGAAAGTTGTTGACCCGGTAATTCAACGCAACGCATTCTTTAGTCATCCAGAAAATCTGTTGCTTGCGATGCTTACTGATGAAAGATCAGATATACGCGAGTTAGCTCTGCGACGCATACTGAAATCCAGAAAGCAGAAACGTACGACTTCAGTTAGATCTTTCTGCGTGCCAGTAATCAACTTTGAAGCTACTAGCTACATAGACATGATCGATTGGCAGAAAACTCCGATCACAGAGCCTCCAATCGTAGTGGACATTGACGAAGATACTTTGTTAACCATGATCCGGGAAGAAGAAACGCCAAGACTGGATTTCGCCCGCTATCCTTGTCACACCCAGGCAGTAGAGAGACATATCAAGCTAGTGACAGAAGCATCCGAAATGGTGTGTGGTCCAGAAAAACGCGACGGATTCATTAGAGCACGCTTGGAATCGAGATCGAAAATGCCAAAACTGGACACCAAAGCCCAACATCATTTGTAGTTATAAAAACATGTTAGACAGTTTGCATGTGGTTTCCCTTCACAGATATGGTTCTTATTACTTGTAATGTTATGTACAGACTGTTAAAAAGTTAAACCATAACATAAATATGTTACTTATAAAAAAATGTTTTTTTTAAAGATTATTGCTTTTTTATCGAAATATGCCTATACTTTAGGTCAATTGTGGAACCTCAAGATATGCTTTAAATTGTCTAATTGTTTGCCACATTACTAATTGCATGTGTTACCAAGTTTTTATAGCTATCCAAACAAGATATTAAGAAAAAAAAATTTTCACTCCACCCTAATATATATATATATATATATATATATATATATATATATATATATATATATATATATATAAGCAAGGATACTGAGAATAAAGATAACCCTAAAAGTAGTAACTGGTTTGTGCTTTTAAAAATAGAAATGTGCTTATGAAAAAACATGCACTACTGAAATTTGAAGATCCTCTCCACTTGATATGGAGAGCTACAAAAATAACTATTTAAACCATAGTTTTCCTTAGTCAAATCACCCCAAAAATTGTAAGCTGAGTGTTGCAAATTCAGTAATTGATATTGCAATATAATTTCGAGCATACAAAATTATATAACCGAGCTCAGGTAGTAGCATGTAGGAGCATATAACATAGGGAACACACTAAGCAAAATAAAGAAAACCATTTTATAATTTTTAAAAAAGGTGATTTTATTTAGTGTACATAATTGTTATTATTTAATAAAAACTTTTTTGTGTTCTTATTTATATAGGAACCACCAGGTTGATATTCTGAGAACCTCAGCAACTACAATAAGCTTAATAAATCTATTTGAAACTGATTGTTTTGTCTAGGCTTCTCTAGGCTATGTACTCAAAAACAGCGATATCTGCTCTTGATACACCAAAACACACAAATTAAGGCCTAATATATAAAGATGAAAGTTTGTTTATTTGTTATCCATAGAATTCCTCACCGTTGGACTTAGGGTGCTAAAATTTTGCATATGACCCTCGGGACAGGCTATATGCTATGTTTCAACCCCAGGTGACCACCCTAGGGTACCCTAAGTCGGTTTGTCGGTTTGTTTGTCAATCCGTTCAACAATTTACCATATAAATAATAATTTATTATATGCTTGCTAGTTGCAGTTGAAAGTAATATAATTTAGTCAAAGGTTTTCAAAGCAGAATTCAAACATGTAGAATTTTAATTTTATTTCATTAGTTTTATTAATTTTATGAATTAGTTTGCAATTGGAAAAATATTGCCAGTTATTTTTCGATTTAAATTGGAAAGCGTTTTCGATTTTACAAATTGAAATTTATTTTGTAAGCTTTTCTTATTGTTAATTAAACATAAATTGAAGCTGTTAAAAAATTATTACTGGAACGTAATAACATCATTAAACAAAAAATTAATTTAAATGAATTATTATCATAAATGTAAACTAGGGCGAAGCCGGGTACAACAGCTAGTATAGAATAAATAAAGCTGAAATCTGACATATACATTAAGTATGACAAAATAATATTTCGACAAGATTTAATTTTTATCGTTTCTACTCCATATTCCAGTAAATTAATTTTAATTTGAAAACCCTTCATGTATACCAAATTTTATAATTTACAGCTGAAATTTTTCGCTCAACGCTAACTTGGGTTACAGGCGGTGGATTACAGGTAACCAAACTATACCCTTCAGTGCTGTTTCCAGCGAAACCCAGAATATAACGTTGCTTCACCAATCGATACCCTTTGAGCAATAAAAGTTGGAACTTTATCGAATGGATCAACATTTGTACACTAAAATTGGCAAGTATTCCGTTAAAAGGCATATTTTCTACTTAATTTTAGGTTACACATTTATTAGTTGTTCTCCCTATGAATCTTTAGAATCATTAAAACGATTGTTAATGTGATTTTATTCTAATTCTTTAACATACAACAAGAAAGTTCGATCGATATTACGCGCACTGGGCGCAATCCCCATACCTCTTCCCTTGTTATATGACCACATCCATGGCGATAGAACGAGCATCTCGCAGGTCCTGTCGTAGGGTTTTACCTGTTGTTTTACTGAAATAAAGGTGATTCGATTAAATTACGTACACAATGGTTTATCGATAACTTTATATCTTTTATATATTAAGAACGTTTTGCTTTGGAAGTTAATATATCTTTATAAACTTAGGATGTGCGAAAAACTAAATTCGGGTCTACACTTTCTACAAACATAACTATACAGATGGAGTGTTTCACCAGCAACCGTAGTTCACTCACTCAACTTCTCCATGGACCTATCACCGTCATTCGCACCATCATCATTCACGTGAACAAAGAAAATTTATTATCAAAGCATTTGAACCCTTTCCCAAAACAATAAACCATTTATGGGAATATTCCGTTATATGAAGTTAACAGCAAAATCAATATTACACTCTTCATAAATACATGTACAAAAATATTATACATGTTCATTTCGCCATAATTTCATATTTATTCTAATTCTCAAAAAATACCAAATTCACTAAACTTTTTTGAATATTAAATTGTTCCACCGATCAGCTTTCGATGTTTTATTCCAAATAACTTAAATTTAACAAAAATAATAAAGTAAAAAGATATTTACAACCTCGAATAACACGAAAAAAATCAATAAATTCTCAACCTGGTTCTACCAATATCTCAGCTAGGAATTCTAATTAAATTAATTCAAGTCAACATTTTTATTGAACTAATTAAATGCTTAACCTTATATATAACATTAAACAAAAAAATTATCTTTACAAAAATAATAAAATTTATAATTATGTTTCAATGTGGACAACTAAATAACAATGAGAGAATTTTCCTAAATCAAAATACTTATGCTTTTCCAAATTATATTAAATCTTTACTAATACGACAACACTCATGTAAGCTAGGCCAATCACCATCCCTATATCAAATCAGCAATGTTCATCGGCATCTCTTCGATATGAGTGCTATAATATGACTCAAGATCTTGTAGAGTTCTTATATCGTCTTGAGTAACAAAATTGATTGCAACACCTTTCCTTCCGAAACGACCACCACGCCCGATTCTATGAATGTAATTTTCCCGATTCGATGGGAGGTCGTAATTAATGACAAGAGAAACTTGCTGAACATCGATACCTCGAGCTAATAAATCAGTTGTAATCAATATTCTGCTGGATCCACTTCGGAATTCTTTCATAATTTGATCACGCATATCCTGTTGCATATCACCGTGCTATTAAATAATTAAAAACAAAACGAAACGAAAAAATAAACAATCAAATTACCATTGAAGAAACAATAAATTGCTTGCCTTTCAATGAATCTGTCAAAAAATCCACCTTCCTTCGAGTGTTGCAAAATATTACCGCTTGAGTAATTGTTAGTGTTTCATATAGATCGGTTAATGTTTCAAATTTATATTCCTCTTCACCAACATTGACATAAAATTGCCTAATGCCTTCTAATGTTAGCTCTTCTTTTTTGACAAGAATCTTAACAGGATTTCTCATAAACTTCCGAGTAACTTCCAAAACATCTGGTGGCATTGTTGCTGATAATAATACAATCTGAGTGTCATGCTCAATGTATTGAATTACACTATGAATTTGTTCCTTGAAACCACGACTTAACATCTCATCAGCTTCGTCCAATACAAACATTTTAATATTATTTGTTTTTAAATTACCCCGTTCAATCATATCATTGACTCGGCCAGGAGTACCAACGATAACATGAACTCCATTTTCTAAATTACCTACATCCTCTTGAACACGAGTTCCACCAATACAGGCATATGATTTGGCTCCCATATAATCTCCTAGAGCAATGATAACTTTGTGTATCTGTTTGGCTAATTCTCTGGTTGGAGCTAGTACTAAAGCTTGGACTTCATTTTTAGTGACATCAATACGTTGAAGAATGGCTACACTGAATGTTGCAGTTTTACCTGTACCTGACTGGGCCTGAGCAATCACATCATGTCCCTCAATAGCTGGCAAAACAGCTCTCTGTTGAATGGCTGAGGGCTTTTCAAAACCGTAAGCATATATACCTCTAAGCAAATCTTCCTTCAGATTCATATCATCAAAGCTTTCTGTGACTTTCTCGTAATTCGTCTCAATTTCGCCTGGATTCTCCATGTAAATCGCTTATCTACTAATAAAAAGTTCATAAATATAGTCTAAATATATATTTATAAAAACTGGAAATAAATTTAAAAATCAAAATAGGGAGCCTACATTTAATTGTTTATGAATTTAAAAAAGTAAAATTATAAGGATTTTAGTAAAGTCAAACAATAGCTTTGTAACATAAAATATTTTTTTTTAAATTACGTTACATAATTAATATATATTCAGTTATGTAATTTATGTTTTTAATATTTATTTTTGTGAGAAATTTTACTGAAGATACCACAGGATCTATTTAAATTAAAATCAATCTAATATATATAAAAATATGTTTATTATAATTTATAATTTCATAACATATTGTTGGTGCTTTGATTTGATGATTTATTTTGTTTCTATGGCCCTAGTTAACCTTGATCACAAAACACCGAATGATTTTTCTTTCCATTGTCTTGAAAATTTGAAAATCAAAAAATTACTTTATTTTAGGATTCTTGTTTACATTATAACTCAACATATATATGAACAATCAGCAAAACTTTAAATTTACCTCTTTTTCATTTTTCATTTTTTCAATATCTAAAGCAGTTTAGAATCCCAGTCGTATGGACCAAGTGAGGAGAAGAGTTTGTCACACTAGATCTGCAAGAAAACCGTTGCGTGACAAACCGGAGTCCTGGATCTTGCAAGTAATCCTCGAGTGAAACAGTCAAAATAGTTAAATAATTAATTTAATTTATCAATGTTTTTTCCTATCTGCAGATTTTAGGGAGATTTTTGTATGGTTTTTATTTAATTATTTTCTATAATTTTTCTACTGGATTTGGTCGTTTGATCATAACTCCTTTGCGTGTAAATATAATACACAAATTTCATAATTTTTTCGAGTATGGTACCATAATGGTAGGTCTAATGAAAATACAAATAACGATCTCTCCTCATTTTTCAATATTATTATTTTTCTTTTAATTTTTTTTTCTATGACCTAACAGGTTTCTTGAATCCGTTATTTTACTCTTAACTATGTTGGTGCTTGAAATTTGCTACGTTAAATAATTTTAATTATGCGTTTATTGATATTCCTGATGTATCATCACATAGTTTAATTCAAACTTCGTGCAATTGATGCATGCTTTTTCCGATCGATTAAACAAATTCCAAAATTTCCATTTATAGTGAAATTTAATATTAAATTTGAAAACAATAAAAGCCGTTGAAAACATTTATCATAATGGTCGTTTTTTATTTACATCAAGCAAATAAAAGTTCAAAACAACGCAATACCAGTATTAATATCATAATTTCAACCCTATGGTTTATATTTCATACTTTATAAGAGATGCTACTATGTTTAAAAAATTCCAAGAATAGTAAATATATTTATTATAAAAAGGTCAAAATTAATTTTGAACATCTTATTGTTATGGTAAATATTTATAATTAAAATCTTTAATCATGTTGATTATTGCCAGAGGATCTTTTATTTTTTTGAAAAAGATTGTATTGTAATTGTTGGCGCTTAAGGGGTATGTCATTTCAATGTACTAGTGTATTTTGAATCGACTCCTTCCTAAACGCCTTCATGACTATTTCACTTTATAACATCTGCGTACCCATGGTGATAATCATGTTGATGATGTACACAATGGCTGAAAATCAATGAACAGGTGAGCTCTACTGCTAAAACTACTCCTCATTGTGTTTTCATTTTTGGGTTCTGGACTGCCGATAGAAAGTCTTACGTCATTATTCATTAGGTATTCCTTTTTTAGATTATTGTCATTTATTCATTTAATTATGGTCCTCATTACTGGATGTTTTTCAATGTTATTTTTGAAAATTTTGCGCAGGGATCTGCGCTTATTTTCCGGTTCATAAATGTTGTTCTATACTTTCTGCTACACTTGAGGATATTCGACTTATTCTCCGAAAATTTTGAGCAGGGATCTGCATATATTTCTAATACTGACCTATTTAACTTCTTATTATTAGAGAATTTTCTAATACTAACTAAAACGAAGTCTTCTCTATGTTTGGAAAAAATCTACCTCATTTTTACTATTATCTACCTATTTCGCCATTTTCAATAAAAAGGTATCAGTTGTTGACTCAGGCGGTCCATTACATCCCTAATTAATTCGATTATGGTCCTTCGTATGTAAATATGACCAATAATCATTCTTAAAATTTATTTTCATATATTCAATTATTTATTTTATTTATTATTCTTTTATTTCCTAGTTGGCAGATTTTTCGAATGCGTCATTTCTCTCTTAGCTGTGTTTTGTTGATTGCAACTTCTTGCGTTCCTTTATTTTATCATACCTGTTTTATATATTCTCAATGTGTAGTGTACTTTACTTTGTACTATTTGGTGTATAATCATAAATTATAATTCAACTTGGTGCGATTTTTATGCTATGTATTTCCGACTCATTAAAACAAGCTCTCAATTTTTGGTTCTAGCCCAACATAATTAAAAAAAACTATAAAAATTGATTATGAGGGAACTGTGGTGTACTCATTTGTTCAGTTGTGTTGAAGTTAGAGCAAAAACCAAAAAGAATTTTATATAAAAAAGCAAGCATGACAAAAATGGGAAAAGCAATAAATATGCAAAATTAATTAAAATTTACTAAAAATCAAAAATCAATATTGGGTATCGGATATGGTTGAACACCAAATTGATAGACGAGTTCAGAAATTATAATGAAAATTTAATAAGGTGTTCATAGGGAAAGTTAATGCAAAAAAACAAATTAATTAAAATTAATTAATCTGTAATGGAAAGCCCGGGCCAATTGGAAGCCCGAGCCCATAGGAAACCTGAGCACCGAAGGAAATCCAAAGCGCAGTGAGACCCGAGCAATAAGATAAAAGAGAGAATATTTTGAGCCCTAATCAAGGGTAAATAAATTAAAACAATCAGAAAACACTCAAATATTGATTTAGGATTCCCGGGGAAATAATTAAGTGCTATTCTCTAGATAATTGGCTTCTCAGAAACAGTATAAAAAGAGAGCTCAGAAATTAGCAAGCTACCAGTTGGTCGAAGAGGAAAAAAGAGAAAAATGAAGCACAGAAACCAGGAGATCAGAAAAAGGTGCAAATAACAACAAAGTGTAATTGTGATAAAGACTAAATAAAATTATTCTGGGTTGATTTTGATTTATTTGGTTGAATAAGAACATGAGAAGTCAGAGAGAGAACCGACTTTCAAATAAAAACCCAACATTTGTGAACCTGATTTTCTGGTTAGTGCTCATCACTAGATGCTTTGGTAATGCATCAAGAGGTAGAGTTTCAAGGAAATAATGGAGTAACCAACATTACTGAGGCTCTAAGATATCTAGAGTACCAAGAGTATTTTTACCACAAAATTACATTGATTAAGATACCGTTAAATTACCAAAATAACAAAATAAAAATTTAATAATTGATTAAATGTTTAAATTACTGTCCTACCATTCGTAGGCACAAGAAAATAACTAATCACCGATTCTGACAATCAATCATAAATTCATTTCATTCACCTGGATATTGATTTCAGTCAGACAAATTAATAGTGCTGAGGATACCTAAAATAATAAATAATTGATAAATAAATAAAATTATCTGGCGGACAAATCGTCATAACAAACGGTACAATCTATGGGAACTCGGAGACGGAAAAGGAAGTAAAAGAAATGAGAAATGAGAAAAAGGAATCAAACAAAAGAAAGTGAATATGAAATTAAAACAAAGATTGACATCGTTAATTAAGAAGTACAAAAAGAGGAAAAAGGAATTTCAAATTCCAAAAAACAAAAACAGAAAATACATATCTCGACAGCATGTCAGAGATAGCGGATTCAATTGGAAAAGGACGGATAAATAAGAAAGAGAAATTAAAAATTACCTCGACAGCTGTCAAAGATAGTGGGAAGTAAAATTATGTGTCCCAAAGGCAGATTGGGAAAAACAGAAAGGTAAGCTCAAGTACCACAAACCGATGAGCTATATAAAAGAGAGAAATTGTAACAGAAGCGAGTGACGGGAAAATGTACCAGAAATTGGAGAGACGAAAATAGTAACAAGAGATTGAAACAAAAGAAATTGTAACAGAAATTGCGGAAACGAATAATGGAAAAATAATTGTTAAAGAATAATTGTCAAGAAAAATTGTTGGAACCAGACGTGAAGAAGTTATTGAGATGTTTGAAGAAAGTTGTCGAAGAAAATTAAAGGAGAAACTAAAGATAATTATTGATCAGAGAGGGCTAAAGGAAAAGTTTAGCGAGTCATGGTTTATCCAAGTCATAGGAAAAAAACAACCAGCTCAAATTCCCCGTTGTTAGAACCAAGTGATCCTTCAACCCAGTATTATATGCGAGTGGTATTCATCATGTGAGTGTCGTAATAAGCGCTGTATAATTGTGGTCAGATTGTTGAACCGATTGTGTCATTGTGTAGTGAAAATTATTTAAGATTATCAATAAAGTTTCCTGTTATCGATAGTTATTTATGGGTCAGCTGAAGGCACGCTTGGAGTCAGAGTAAGAATTTGTAATATGTAAATATCACCAATGACCCAGTAACCCAACAATAGAGCCTAGTACATCACAGGCACGACTGTGGGAAATTTTTTAATTTGGACAGGTGTTAAATATTGTCACACAATTGTAATAAAAATTGAGAAAATCTATCAATGAATAAAATTAATTTCCATTATATAATGTAGAGTAAAATCACAAAGTTAGACAATTAAATCAGGGCATTAAATGAATCGGGATGTATATTGCAGTAATGAAGGGGCGAAGCCCTGAATTAAATAATAGCATTGCAAGAGACAAACCTGATTCGGGACTAGAGTAATCCCAAATAAAATATGTTGCGACCCCACCGGCAACAGGCTCTTACTTATAAAGACTAGATGAATCAATAAAATAATTATATAAAGAAATAATGAATGACCGGTGATAGATTTTTGAATGAATGATGAACGGCGTGTTGAGATGTATTTGCATATTTGTTTTCTAAGTCCTGAGAGTAAGCGACGAGGAACCCGTCAAGTGTCGATAAGATGAAGAGCATGGTCAAAGTTCCGAGTGGAAACTTCGGATCAGAGTTTTTTTATAAAAATTCCAGAGACACCCGATAAAGTTTGGGTAGACATTGGAACAACAAGGTAGAAATTCCAGTAATATTACTTAAGCAGGAGCCCACGTTAAATCCAACGCATCTGATGATAGCCGAAGCCACGACGATATTTATAATACAATTGCATGTCTGAAACCGATCACCGACGGAGAGTTGAAACATTTGTCGAACAACACTCGGACGGTGGGGCCAAATAAACGCGTAACTGGATGAAAGATATAACAATGGGGTGATTTCCGAATTCAGGACCACGTCAATCAAAGTTAAAGTAATTATATTATGGATGATCGGGAGAAGCGAACTGAAATATTTGGTGGGTTACTGGTGGTTGAATGTTTAGGCGCTGTTACCAGCGTAACCCAGAATACAACATTGTTTTCCTCTTGGTACCCGTTGAGCAATCAACGTTGGTACTGTACCAAGGGGTTGAGTACTCGCAAAAAGTGAGCGCGTTAAGAGCACTATAATTGTCGAGCACTCTATGGGTTCACGGACGCCAATAGAAGGCACGTGTCCGATTTATTTCGGTCCCTTATCGAGATTGTTTTCCCAAACGCCTTTCTGTCGACCATCTTGTTCTAGACAATCGCAAAGTTTAATCACATATCCATCAGACAATGAAAAGCATTTATTCAAACATTACAATATTACAATGTCTGTTTTATCCAGGAGGGGTTGCACTCTCAAACGTTCCTCAGGATCGTGGAGTGGCTTCAGGCTCTTTCGATTTTTCTTGCTCGGCCAGTCAGGCCCTTTTCAATTTCTCTCGTGTATTCCGCCCTAGCCGTTTACGTTTCGGCTTGCTTGCCTGGGCAGGGGGGTATATCTTGGCCAGCTCCACCGGAAAGGGGCGAATCTGCTCTCGGAGAGCGTCCTGGATGAACCTCTCGTTCAGTTTGCTCTCGAGCGAGCGCACTTGTAGCCTCAGTGCTCGGATTTCGAGTTGATCCTGCTCCGCCTGGGTCTGGAGTTGTGAGATGTGTGTTGTTCGTTTCTTCATTTCAGCCGGACTGAACCAAGTACCTTCGAGTTCTCGGCACTTGATTTTGAGCCTCTCGACCCGACTTCGAAGGTCTTCGGATTGTTGCTGGGCCTGTTTGCGGTCCTTTCGTAGATTTTCGAGTAATTTGTACACTAAATGAAAACAATGATGAAATTTCATAACTAGCTTCCAGGTGCGTAAAGGCGATTCGATTAATTGTATAAAATTAATAGATGAGGGGTAGGGAGGGTCATCTCGTCCCTGGAGACACCCCATAGTAGTGGATATAAGACCCACACCCGCACACCCATGCTGATCCAGTGTTCACCAACCCCCTTATTTTATAGTAAAAAAGACCTCAATTCCTTTCATTTTTAATCCTTTTTTACCTTTATTTTGAAAACATATACCCCTACGTTTTCTGCCTTTAAACCCTAAAAATATAGGGAAAAAAGGAGAAGAAATGGAAATCCCACAGTTTCAGATAGGGTTAAGCGGGTGTGGGTCTTATATCCACTACTTATAGCAAATCGCCAGGTCGGCAAGCTTGCCAAGTTGGTAAAATTGCTAAGTAGAATCTTGATGTCTTGAAGAATAAAAAATTTTATGAAATAGTAAAACTGCTCTGAGAGGACAGTGGTATTTTTTTTTTCACTGTCCTCTCAACAGTTTTTTTTGATCCGGATTATTTTTTTTATTTATCAACTTCAACCTCTTTCGTTTATCAAATCTCTTCCAATATACAAGCTGGCCAGACTCATACATCAGAATCAATCCGATAACAGCAGCACACCTTATTATCGGTGTTTTAAGTGTGCTAGTCGAAAGTACAAATGAATTCGAAAGCGAATCCGAAAGAGGTCCGAAAACAACTGAGAAACATTTCGAAATAAATGTGCACATTATGGGATCGATCCGGGGGTGTTCGAAAGACTGGTGGCGAACCACACCCGTTTCAATATTTTTTTTTCATATTTATGTTTAAAAATTAATTAATTAATAAAATATATAAAATAAAATAAAAATAAATAAAATAAAATATAAATTTAAGATATCCACACTATTATTTTCAAATTTTTAATATTATTTTATGTTGAAAAAAACTAACCTCAGATGTGATTTGAACCGCTATCTATTTGAACCACTGTGTCAGTCTAGCCCACTGCGCTATCTAGGTTTGGATTTTTATTTATAAAATTCAAGAAAAAAGTTGTGATTCAAGTTCTTTAATCCTTTCCTTTAATTCTTTAATTTTATCTAATCTTTTATTAGCAACTTTTACAGCATTTATATAAAAATGTCTATACTTTTCATTTTCTATCATTAATTCCTTAATATATTCTAATGGATTTTCTTCTCTTCTTTTTATTCTCTGATATTTAACTTCATTCAATTCATTTTCCATTCTTTCATTCATTTTATAAATATTTTTTTTATTGATTTTAAATATATAAAAATGAATAATATAAATCTCAAAATTCAAGAAAAAAATAAATTAAATCTTGATTATAATAAAGAATTTATTCATGAAATCAAGAAAAATGATATTTTAAAAATATCCCCAACTTCAGGATCTATTGCAAACTTAAATCGTAGGGGAGATATAGTTTTTCAATCTCTTCAAACATCAAACCCAATAGATATTTGTAATGCTAAATTATATTATAAAATTGAATTAGAAATTGAAGCAAACAAAGATATAACCCTAGAAAATAATTTCTTTCCAAATTTATTCTACAACATGAGATTAAAACTAGGATCATCAGAAATTGAAACTGTTTTGCATCCGGGAGTATATTCTACAATGTTAAATTTTATTTTGACTGGTTGTGATTATAAAAATGAATATGGTGAATTAACAGGCTGGATTCCTGACACTAATAAAGGGGATTTAGATAAAGATGGTTTAGATATAAATTATGGTTATTATAAAAGAGTTGAACTTTATAAATCTAAAAAATTTGAAGGTTATTTTGAATTAAAACATTTATTTGGATTCCTTCAAAACTATAATCGTATACTTCATAATGTTTTTATAGAACTCATCTGTAATAGAGTAGAAGGTGATAAAAGATTGTTCTATGGAGCTGCAGACACAACAGCTAAATTAAAATTATCAACACTTGAATTGCATATACCTCAATGGACATTAAATCCACATTCTGAGATTAAACTCCTTGAAAGATTAAATTCCAACAAATCTATAAATGTAAATTATTTAAATAGAATCTGTAGTGAATTTAGTATGACAGAGGGTTCAACATATTCTATAAAGGTAGCAAATTTAGCATACCGACCAAGATATATCTTGATTGGATTCAAAGAAGTAGATTCATCTTTCCAAAAAAATAACAACTTGTTTATTCAAAAGATTGGAGATGATAATTTAAAAACAATCCAAATTCAATTAAATAGTTCTTATTATCCAATAAATAGAATGGAATTTAATATTGAAAATAATGAAAACATATTCCCATATCTAAATTATATTGAAACATGTTATGATTTCAAAGTTGAACCGCAATTAAGTTTAGAAGATTTCAAAAATTTATATTCTATATTTTGTATAAATGTTTCAGACCAAGATGATCGCCTAGCCATAAATAATGTTGATGTTACACTTCATGTAACAAAGGATTCTAATTTTAAAGCTAAAGTATATACATTAATATTAGAAGAAAAGAAAATAGAAATGAAATTATATGGTGGAAAGATTTCAATAATTGAAAATGTTAGGGGAGATTCTTGATATAATCCCTGATATTTTAACATTTTAAAATGTCTTTAAATAAATATTGGAGATGCGAAACTTGTAATTGTCAAGTTACAAAACACCATAAAGCAAGTCATTTAAAAACTAAAAAACATATAGGAGGCGATATTACAGGAGGCGACATGATTACACGAGCCGGAGGCGACCTACAATCTTCAAAAACAACATCTTCAATATTAAAACCTTTTACTACAGAAAAATATCCAGGTGAAAGACATTTATTTAAACACTATTTAAACTATACCGGACCAGGAACACGTCTAGATATTAGATTAGATGAAAATAATAATCCTAAACAAGGAGAAGAACCAATAAATAGAATTGATCAAGCAGCTTTAAAACATGACATTGCATACAATTCAGAAGATCTTAGAGATAGACATGTTGCAGATGTGAATTTAATACATGATTTAAATAGTATCCAAAATCCATCAACCCCAGAAAAGATTCAAAGAGCTCTAGTTAAATTAGCCATGAAAGGTAAGATTTTCATAGGCGCGGGACTTGGACACCCCTTCCCTAGGAAAGCAAAAGATGTTGCTAATAAAAAGATCCTCGAACAAGCAGAGATTGAATCCAAGACTGATTCTACAAATTTACAAATTCCAACAGAATCAGAAATAAAATATGCTAATGAATTACACCATGAATTTAGAAAAAATAGAAAATATTTAAAAGTTCAAGTACATGAAAAAGATCAAACATGGTCTGCTGATTTAGTCTTTATGCCAACCAAATCATCAGACCCTGAAAAAATATAAAATAATTTTAACAGTAATAGATTTATATACAAGATTTGCTTTTGCAAGATGTTTAGAAAATAAAACAGGATATTCTATTACAGAAGCATTTGAAAATATATTTGAACAACATCAAAGAATTCCAAAATATTTATGGTGTGATAAAGGAACAGAATTTTATAACAAAGTTTTTAAATGAAAACGATATTAAATTATATTCAACAGAAAACGAAGGAAAAGCAGTCGTAGTTGAAAGATTAAATAGAACGTTAAAAAATAAAATGTGGAAATATTTTACTGCTATTGGAAAGCAAAAATGGAACAATGAATTGTTACAAAAGATTGTAAATGAATATAATAATGATGTACATAGTTCTATAAAATCAACACCTTTAAATGCTTCCATGAATCCTGAAACCATTAAAGTGGTAAATATTGAAAATGATGTTATTGTTGATACAACCCCTATAAAACCAAAGTTTAAAATTGGTGACCGAGTAAGAATATTTAAATATAAAAATAAATTTGAAAAAGGATTCACAGCAAAATGGACAAATGAAATTTTTATTATAAATAAAATACATTATACAACTCCAATAACATATAGCATCATTGATTTAAATAATGAAAAAATATTAGGTAGATTTTATAATAATGAGTTACAGAAAACAGATTTTTAAATCGACAAGCCCTAAAACAAACTTTTCCATATTTCAGCTTCTTCTCTATCCAAATAAATATAATTATATTTTTCTCTCCAATGATTATCAACAAACATATCAAACATATTCTTATCAGGTTCAACATTTGAAAATAAATCATTATAAATCATATTCTTATCACGGCGATCTAATTTAAAAAATATAAAACAATTGGAATTATTTCTTATTGAATTTTTATCTAAAGCATAATATGTTTGAGATATATAAATAACATTACAATTATTATGTCTTCCTCTTGTAAAGTAACTCTTTTGGATCTCTTGATTTTTCATGTTGACAACATCATCAAATATAACTAGATTCTTTTTATCTTTAGGAAGTAAATCACAATGTAAAACATCTTCAGGTTTATTAGAGAATAAAACTTGAATTGCTGCTTGCCCCTCCCCTTCTTCACAAATATAATCATTTTTATTACTAATATCTGATTCTAAAATCATTTCCTTATACCAATCAACCATATCACAAGGTTGAAAAACTTCTTCAGGACATCTATGTTGATTTTTAAAAATATCAATTATTGCTTTTTTAGTTAATTTATTTTCAAATCCACATTTCAAAAGTTGTAATTCTGGTTGATTTATAGTTGTAGAATAAAAGATTAAATTATTATAATCTAAAAAATCATCTTCAAGTAACATTCTCAAAAGAAGTACATTCTTTCCACATCCAGAAGAACCAACAATTAATAATCTAAAATTATCAGGAAATATTTTATTATTAAATTTACTCTTATGTCTATTTAAAATTGGTTTCCAAATATCCATTTTTATTTATTATAAAATGACAACTGTGGAATCTTCGAGAGAATCACATACAGAAGAATCTTAATGCATTAATAAAGAATTAATGCATCACTACCTAAATCAATTATACCTACTATAGGCTATGATCCTAGAGGTTTTCAAACAATAACAATTAATAATCAAAAATTTTATATATATTTAAATTCAGAAAATAATCCAGCGATTATTTCAACAAATACTTTTATGAATAGAGAGCGTGTAGACATTGAACTTTCAGATGATTTTCATGGATTACTTTGTGGATATCCCACAGATGATGTCAAGAAAGAAGAAATTGATAAATATTTAAACTTAATAAAATTAATAAATGGTAGCCCTAAAGCAAAATATATTCAAGATTTAAAGAAATATAGAGATGGAGATAAAACAGGTCCTACAATTCAAATCATTGAAGAACCCAAGGATAGGGTCACGGAGGAGGGAGAGGGATTGGATGATCCCATCAATCTTTTTATTGAATTAAGAAAACTATTAGCAGCTAAAAAAGCAGGACATAATAATTTAGATTCTGATATTTTAAAGATTTCTAAAGATTTGTTAAAACAAGGAATAATTTCAAAAGATAAATTTAATAAATATACGAAGTTTTAAAATATAAAATGACTTCAATATTAGATTTTTTAAAAACATTTGGAATAAATACAAAAACAAATTTTGATTTAAAAGATTATGCAAATTATTTAAATTTAAAAATTAAAATATTAATGAATGATGAATTATCAAGTCTGGGAACCTGCCCTCTGAAGGGCATTCTGGAAGACACTCCAAAGAAACGAAGTCCCCTGAATATAATAATCAATTATCAAAATTCAAATGAAAAAGGATCTCATTGGGTTTGTATATATAAGAAATCTATATACTTTGATTCTTTTGGGATTAAACCTACTAAAGAAGTTGAAGATTATCTCTCTCGGGACTACACTTTTAATTCTTTACAAGTTCAACCTGATAATACTAAAATATGTGGTATTTTAAGTTTATATGTTTTATATAGATTGAATAAATCCAAAGGAAAGGGGAAGGGGCATGCGCAGGGCCAAGGTTTTGAATCTATAATCCAAGAAATTTATAATGATTTAAAACCTCTACTATAAGGATTTTTACTATAAGAAATGGAGCTTCACAACCTTCCGGAAGATAATTTAAAAAAAATAGCAAACATAATGTTAGATAAATATTCAAGAACTTTATCTATAAATTCAAAAGAATCAGACTTTACTATAAATTTTGAAGATTCAATAAAATTAGATCAAGATTTAAATTATGAATTAGGTCTATTATGGTTTTCTGTTTATAATACTATTTTTAATATAACTAAAGATAATAACATATTTTATTATATAAACACAATCTCTACAGGTAAGAATATAGTAACAATCGAACCTGGAGCTTATGAGATAGATGATTTAAATAATATACTTTCTAAAAAAACAAATGGAGCCATTAAAATTAAAATGGATTTACCAACTTCAAAATGTATAATGACTTTAGACAATATAGGAATTCATTTTAAAAATAATAGTTTCTTTAGAACAATTTTAGGATTTACACGACCCCATTATGTCACGCCTATTGTTGAGAATATAACATCAGAAAATGTTATAAAAATAACAAACACAAACACAATAAATATTCATTGTGATTGTATAACAGGCTCTTATAATAATGGTAAACAAACAAATATTTTATATTCCTTTCCCTCAAACACAGTTCCTATGGGGTATAAAATAATTGAAAGAATGAATCCTCCAAATTATTTACCTTTATGTAGAAAATATATAATGGATATTAATTTTAAAATTCTTAACCATAAAGGAGAATTGATTGATTTTAATGGAGAAGAGATTTCAATGTATTTACATCTGAAACAGGTTTGAGAGGGTCACGAGGAGAAGGCATACGAGGAGAAGGCATACGAGGAGAAGGCATACGAGGAGTCATTTTAAATTATTAATAAATGAGTTCTTATATTCCATGTAATAGAGGTGGTGGAACAATAAAAACAGGGTTTAATACAGAAGAAATATTAACTTTAACAGAAAATAAATATATTAATGAAAGAGGTGATTCAATGAAGGGTGATTTAATTTTAAATGGACACAAGATAAAAGAATTATCTTTTCCAACTGATGAAGCTGATGGTACTAATAAAAAATATGTAGATGATGTTAAAAAATATACTGATTTAACAACAACAAGAATTGAAAGTTCATTAACAACAAAAATTGATAATATCGAACAACGATTTAATGATAAATTTGACAAGTTACAAAGTCTGTTAACTGAACAAGTTGTAAAGTTAAATGCCGCCATATTAAATTCTAAAGATAAACAAATTATGAATACTAAATTTAATACAATATATAATATAATAAATGAGATGATTACATCATTTAATAAAAGACTTTCAAATTTAGAGTCTCATACAACACACATTAACACCACACATAGTATTAGAAAAAGAGCTGCTGAATTAGAACAGAATAAAACATTATTAGCCGATACATATAAACATTTTATAGAACCAAGTTTAATAACAACAAACAGTAAAGAATGGAGTGTTTTTATGGTTGTAAAGATTATTGATCCTTATTTCTTTTTATTTGATGATGATAATGAAAGAATGAAATGGTTTGTGAAATGTGATTATAATAGTAAGCTTGAAAAGGGTGATGTTATAATGACTAGTTATGATTTACCACACGGAGATTGGTATGTTAATACTCATTCACATGGACTACATAAAGTTAAAAGTAAGAATATTATTTTTAAAAGCACACTTGTACAATATATAGATTTAATATTTTATGAAAAAAAGGTTGATGTTGATGAAGTTCGTAAAGCATTAACAGAATTGTATAAAGATATTCTCTCAGCAAGAGTTTCTTTTGATATCCGAGTATTGGTACCTCATAATAAAGTCTTGTTGAGAGTTTAATTATTTTTTTAATTATTCTTATTTTAGTTTTATTAAAATGGAAGTAAGAGAAGAAAAAATTTACCCAGAGGTCCCTCCAGAAGTCAGGTTCTCAGAATTATCAGGATATTATTCCGAAGGTCACAAAGGTTCCAAGGCTCCCTCGGCCCCCTCTGAACTTGAAGTCATGAGAGTAAAAGAATTTAAATCTGAAAGTTTACATTTAAAAGATTTATTAAAGCATTATAAAAAAATTAAAAATAGATGGAATAGAGGAGATACAATTTTAAAAGTAATTGGTTTATCTTTAGGATTTACATCTGCAATCCTAACAATCATTCTTCCTTTAACACTTCCAGCTTTAAGTCTTGTACCAGTAGTACTTGGAAGTATTTCAGTTGCTGATGGATTCCTAACTGAAATAGTTTCAATTTCTTATACTTCAAAAAAGAAAAGTTTATATCGAGAAGTTTGTAATATAATAGAATTAGGAATTTCAAAATTATTTTTATTTCAGTTGAAAGCTTTAGAAGATGGAATCTTAACAGATGAAGAAATAATGAAATCAAATCAAATAATTCAAGATATTAAAGAATCAGTTTTAAGATTAAAAACAGAAGGAAGGAGGGAGAATAAATATATTTCAAAAAAGGTTCAAAGAGAAAAATGGTTGAAAGACAAGAATTCTTACTTATAAAATGGATGCATTTTTAAAAAAGTAGATCAAGTTGCTATAGTTGATACTTCTAAATTAAATATGTTTTTATTAAAAGAAAAAGCTTTAGAGTTTACAAAGATTTTAAGTGAAAATCCTAATTTTACTCAATCTCAAATTTGTAAAATGTTGGGTACTTCAGATTCTACAATGAGAAGAATAAGAAATGATTTAGGAATGTGTTCTCCTTTTAGACATGCTGTTAAAATTAAAAAATCTAAAAAGGGTAAACCTCAACCAGAGAATCAAAGTAGAATAAGACCAGGAAAGGGTCAGGGCCAGGAGGGAGGGCAGGAGTTGATGCAAGCAAAATCTTTTTATTGTACAGATTGTTCAAAACTTTTAAATCTAGTAAATCTTCACAGAATCATGTTTGTATTTTTAAGAATACTAAATCAAAAGATATTTTAGGTTCAGGGAACCTACCTTCTGGGGGTCTACCAAGAGCTTTTAGCATCTTTAATAATAAAGAAAAAGAAGAGGAGGAAGAAGAATCTGGGAATGAGGAGCAGGGTCGGGGCCAGAGTCGGGATCAAGCAGAGGAGATAAGTAAAAAACAAGAATATTCTTGGAAGATAAATTTAAAATTAATAATTTTTTAATATAAAATGGATTATGATTCAATCATTGCAACAATTAATGAAGAACCTGAAATACAAAATGAATGTGTAAAGCTTTTGACAGAATTTAATAAACAAACTATTGGAACCCAAATTGATTATGGTAGACGGGCTATAGTGTATCATGCTGGACAAGAAGAAATATTAAAGCGTTTGATGAATCGAACTGTTGATCTTCGTCTGGAAAATAAAGGATTAAAGGAAGAGAATGAATATTTATTCAAAAGTGCTAATTTAGTTGATAAAAGTTTTATAGAATCTATGCATGGAAAACATCTATTATTGAATAGTTCTAATGCTGCTCGGAATGAAGAAATGATGAAGGAAATAGAGGAAATATTACGTAGACCCATATCAAAGATATTATAATTAATATAAAAATCCCAATAATAAAAAGTATTATATTTTTTAGTCTATGAAGTTTTAAATAATATTCTTTAATTATTTCATCAACAACATCATGTAA